>UYYA01004578.1:0-88034 GCA_900624975.1 Angiostrongylus costaricensis | reverse complement strand
CGGCCACAAAATGAGTTTCCGTATGATTGGTACTCAGACAATTCGACACCTCCGCCAAATTTGTCAGACCACCACATGATAATGTTTTCACCCAACGCTTGAAGCTAAGGATAAAGCTTTCAACGTTCGCTTTCGTGTAAGACAAAATTAATTGCTTTTATTTTCGGTATTATATTTGAAGATTCAGTTATTTGTGAGAGAGTTGTGTAGTTTCGGTGTCAGTGGTGGTCATTTCAGTCTTCCACATGAGTGGGTGGCCCACATCAAGTGTCGCCACTGTGGAGCTGCTGCTCGAGGTCCACATGCCAATTCGCACAGCCCTGTGTTAGAGTTTGACAAACTTAGCGTCCAGAGGACTGAGTAGAACGTTAAAATATTTTAATTTACGTGCTTATTATTTCTTAAAGAAAGTCTCCTCCTTTGTGTTTGTCCCAGGTTCAGCCGCTGATGTAATGTGGTAATCATATCTTGCTATGCTGATGTGGTAATCATATCTTGCTTGCATGTTTGTGTACCGGTTTATCGTATCACTGCTTACTTTTGTAAAACCCGCAAAATATTTTAACTTTGCTTTAACGTTTTTGTTTTGTGAAGAAGATTCAATAAAGTCTGTCCCTACTACGTCGCTTGTTCTGTATTTAAATAGCAGAACCTCTTTTACACCACCAATTCTATTTGACAAAGTCGTTTTCATCTGCACGTATTTTGGTTTCTTGGGCCAAATCCAATTTCCCTTAGGCCTTTATTCAAGCAGTTGCTTGTCTTACACGAAAGCGATTCTTAATATGTAGTTCCTAAGTTATTCCCATTCTTCAGAGAGCACACAACCTTTTTCTTTGTGCCAAAGCTCTTCAGTAGAATAGTTAGAGGGACGGGAGAGTGGTGTAAAAGCAAGAGAAGATAATAATTTTGTTTCAGTTAACATGGAATTTAATCGAAAACCGTGCGGTACATCCGTTGGCTTTGTTTCGCCTTTTTCTGTGACCCTTTTTCTGTTATCGCATTGCAAGTTTTAAGTACACTTAACCAAACTGCAATATAAAAGGATAAAGTATCAAGCTCTCGACGTTGATCAATCCCCGAGGGATGCGCCATGTATCCGACTTTATTAAGTATCGTTGGAGGTGATTGAATGCATATCTGGCCTTTACTATGACCCGCAGTTGCCTACTGATGTGTCGAGCCAGCACTGCTATCCTCTCAGACAAGTCCGGTACCAATTTGCGGACCCCGGAGAGGATAGAATGCTTGGTGGGTCATGAGCGTGGGGATCGATTCCACGTGCGTATCGCAGTGGCGCCTCCAACCAATGCGCCACCCGTACCCTTGCAAGAAGATAATACCCATTAAAATTCAATAATACTTATTTTTATCATTGATTGACAAATGATTCGAACTATATGACTTTCGTAAGGATAGGAACAGGAGCATGGAGGTTATTTTGCAGGCTCCCTCTTCGCTACCTACGCAGGACGAGTTATGCTGCCGAAAACTATTCTTTCATTCCTACGTTCAACTTGTCTAAAGAATACTCTTAATTTATAAACTACAGCTTAGTAATGAATTTGTACAATACGATGGATGAATGTATATATTTCAAATATGATGGTGCTAAAACCTTTTGTGATTTTTTTTGTGGTAGTTGGCCAGTCGAACAAAGAGTAGTAGTTGGTCTGATTTGTCTTCTGTTCGCTAACTGTAGATGGAATGCTCGACTTTGTATGAATTTGGCACTTGGGACTTTTTTTTTTCGTAGCTACAAAGACGACAGACCTCAAGGTAAGGTTAGGTTAAAACGGTTTGTAGCAGTAATAGTAATACAATGATAACAATATGAGGATGTATAGTTAGGTGAATGGATACGAGCAAAGCACTTGAACGAGGCGCTGAAGCACTGGGATGCGGATGCGCTGGGGTAGTGCGAATACAGAGACTCTCTCTCACATACACACCGTGCTGGCATAGTGCCCCTTATATTCCTTTTTTCATAGGCGGGTTACGTGCAGATGGTTCGTGAAGTCTATACAAGAGCTTATACATAAAGTGCATGTGACAACAACGCAGCGACTTATATAGAGAGTTGATTGAAACGGCAGATGCTGGAAGGTACAAGCAGCTGACAGCTGCTAATTCAGTGCACAAACTGTCGAACAAAGAAGAGCGATTTATGCCAAGAAGTTACAGAATCCCTTTCCACCCAGCTACGAGGTAACTGCATGAGATGGTCGCTAAGAGACAGTTTACGACATGTACAACAATAGATACAAGATGATTACAAGTAAATAATTAATGTACGGGACCTAAGATAATATAGAAATAGAAACTATTCAAGGAATAATTTTAACTTATTATTTACTGCGTACTCTTTTTAATGGCAGGGTATGTATTGCGAAATGTAACTTCAATGATGCTGAGATATTTGCAAAACTTCGGGCCGCAGGTGCCTGCGGTGGGGAACGAACACGCGCTGTTGTCCTTACCGGAGAGAAACGCGTTCACCATCACACCATGCGAGTCCTTCGTTTCCATCCTTCGGAGATTTGGGCTCTCAAGATCAATCCAGCTAACGGGTAATTGCTGATGGCAAAAATTCGATAGAACTAGCTGAGAGACAGACGAAACGAAGGGCCCGCAAGGTGTGGTGGTGAACGCGTCACTCCCTGGAAAGGACAATAGCGCGTTCGTTCCCCACCGCAGGCTCCTGCGGTCCGAAGTGCAACTATCTCAGCATTACTGAAGTTATATTCAGGGAATAGTTGTTATATGTCCATCGTTTACAAACACCTCACATGAGCCATTATAAGCTGGACAAGCAGGGTTCCTGAAAGGATTCAGTACAACCGACTAAATCCACGCGATAAAACGGCTCACTGGCAACAGTACAAAGGACTGCTCTGTGTCACTTTTATCGATCTAAAGAAAACTTTTGACTTCGTTGAGATAGAAGCAGTTGTAGATGCCCCTCTAGCCATTGTGCAAAACGACGACGATTACCGCATCCATTTTTCATCGTAAGTTATAACGCGATTCAAGAATGGATCTCAATAGCTGCGAATCATTAAGGAATTGGAAATTTTTAGACGTTGAGTTTTTTGCTTCTTGTTGAGTCCATCTAAAGCGCATTTGTCCATTTTTTAAATTTTATGAATCAATGTTAAGTCACGTGAAATGGTCGTGGCACAGACTCCAAACACTGCGATGAGTTTTCAGACCGTTTGACGTTGGTTTGATTCGATTCGAATACGAAGTGCCTCATAGTTGACTGTAACTTTTAGCCTACTACACTCGTCGTTTGTTTGGAAAGCTCTCGTCCCAGGATTCAAACTTTGTGTATCAACGCCGGATGGTGTGTTCGTTAATGAAACCGTCTCCAAACGCAGCATTGATATTTCGAGCTCCTGCCACGGCATTGTGTCCACTTTTCAACTCGTACAAAAAAGGACACGAATATCACGTTAATTTACACTAAAGAGAAAGCCTATAAAAGTGTCAAAATAGTGAATCTTGAAAGAAACCAATACTAGGAATGAAAGTGCAGACTCTGTGGTTCAAAAATATATTTTAAACATACGTAAAAAGCGAAAATTTTATTCAAAAAATTACATGGAAAGCTGAAACAATAGGATCGGCCATTTCACATGTTACAACCTAATACCATGTGCCGAATTGCAGCGGTTATGTTACACGTGAAACGTCCAGGCTCTGAAGAAGGCAAAGTCGCGGTAAGGTCGACTATTGCGGGTAAATATTGTAATGACAACGTCGAGCTTGATCATTAAGGAATTGTTAATCATTGATCAATGCTGAGGTTAATGGAAAGTCGGCCCATTGCTTTGCTACATAATGGATAAAGGAAAATGATAAAGGGCAATGCTTTGACACCTAACTTCTCAAATATGTTTCCTCTTACTGTAGCTTTAGCATGCACTGCTGACATCTTCTACATAGGAAATCCTCTGCATAAATATTGGTATGCTTCCGCGAGCACGTGCAGATCAGTGGCGTAAAAACAGTCCCAGCTTCTGCCGGAACATGTCCTTGGTCTTCCGAAATGGCAGAAAATCCTTATGGAATCACTGCAATCCAATTTCTTCCGAACATCCACGTCTCTTCTCCCTAACCGAAGGGAATCGCAGAGTGGTAATTTCGTACAGAAGCAGCACTAATGGAATACCGCTGGCTAGTGGTGATAGTTACAATATCCTTCATTGAGAGACCTGTGCAGCTAGTTTTAGAGAGAGGGTTTTCAAATAAAAATTTATTAGTGTTGGTCTTCATGATGAACACAGCCATACAGCTCGTTGCAATCCAGTATATCAATCCCAGTATGAAATACTTCAGGCGGTCTCCAGATGCCACTTTTCTAGCTACATCGTGGTACTGTCCGTAAACTCTCTTGTGGATCCTCGCATTTACTGGTTAATGGACAACAACTTCTCTCCACGACTCCATTCCCAACCCTTTCAGGTCACACCAACCTCCCTTGCGCCTGCGTTCCATTTTCGATGGACCTCTCTTTGGCACTGTTACTCTTCCTTGCATTACTGCCCAGAGAGCCTCGGCGGGTGTGCGGGACGTACTACGCGCTCCAACCACGAACGGTAGGCATGTTCGTGTATACAAGGAGTAACCCTGCAGTGTGTTTCAACCTGGTATGAGTTGTGATCTCTCTCACCGAAGAGTTGCAGAGAAGACTTCGTTCCAGCACATACCGAAATAAAATGCGTTATTCAGTGCATTCGAGACGAAGACTGCGAACAGTAAGAAAGCTTGTTCTCTTCAAAAAAAATCGACGGAAAACAATTCCGCCATCAATATAACACGAAACATTTTTACACTGAGAGAAGAATTTCGGTGCATCGGTTCTGACACTCTTTTGCCATACTTCTCATCGAGGTAGTTTTGAGTCAAACTTTTCAGAGGACAACTATAACAACAACGCCAACAAAGCAAATACAAACAACAAGCAATAAATTTTCAAATTAGAAGGAGAACCAGAAAAGGTTTTCAGGATTTGTAAGTGTTTTGGAAGTCATTTTTTACTTACTGTTTGTTATTATTTTCATGGCAAGCTGTGATGAAAAATACAAGCACTATGAGGGTGGGGTATTTGCAAACCTTAAGTAGGAAAGTGGTTGAGGGAAGTGCACGGCAAAGACATCAGTGGTGCAGTGAGTAACATGTGTGCTCCCAGAAAGTGTGCTAGCGGGCTGGATCTAACTTGGAATCAATGTTTAGGAAACATCTCAGCCTCATATTGGTTTTATCTGAAAAGCATTTATACATCAAAAAGTGCAATGAAATTTTTGGTAGTATTTCCTCTTTTTTTCCAATTTTTTAAACCTGACTCGATATCACGTTTCTTACGGAACTTCTTCCATTCGATTTGTACCTTGGCATTGTGCTCAGTTGAGCCTTACAGGTATCTCGAGATACAAGCACAAGGAAGTTGAGATATGAGTAAAACGCAGGATCTCAGGTGGGCTTCAAGCCTGCGATTACAATTTCCGAAGGCTTGCGTGTTTCCCACTGCACCAACCACTGCTTCCCTTTTTCATGGCCCATTCTCGACGCTCACATTTTTATTATCAGGCACTCGTCAAAGGGAATACTCAGGAGAGCAAAAATCGGCACCGGGCCCAGTTAAGCCGAAGATGTAGTCGAAATCACAATAGAATTACTGTGTTAGTTTGCAGCTCTATTATGTCAAATGCTAAGGTAACTAAAGAAAAGATTCGGAAACCCTTTAAGTAAATAGCACAACACGGCATTAAGAAGGTAGATAATTCTGTAAAAAATCAAAGATTACCTATTAGGAGAATTAATTCTCCCTTACGGCACATTCGCCATCAAAATTCAGTCCAACTTTATCATCTGCTGGACCCATTTCTAATGGTAACCTTGCGTTGGATCGCGTGCTGTTTACACGAACGTCAAGGCGGACTCGCTAAGAGAGACAGAGTATAAACACTGGATAGAAATGAAAACAAAAAGTAGGGGCATTACCACTAGCACAGTTTCCTCAAGCGTTCTTTGGTCAACAAGACGTGAAAAACGAGGTAGCTATAAAATTATAGATATTTGCAGACGAAACATTGAGAATCGTTAAACATTATCGTCCGAAGAAGATTCGCTCCAACCTCGCAGAAACAAAAGGAAATGACATGGTAGAGGTCCGCGAGGTGATAAGGTTATGAAACAATAGATTATCGTTTAGCTATAAGGGTGAAGAAATTGTTGTAATTCTTCATCACTTGGAATTAGAAATAACTAAAAAGTACCTTAAATATGCTTGCCTACATCGATCAGCACCCAAAAGGAATTCAAAAGTTCACACCGGAAATTGAATATCGAATGGGTGAAACTGGCAATGATGCGAGTTTTAAGGTAGTCAGATATTTCTCATCTCATATTTGAATTTTTTCCAACGGTTTTCCGCTTCATCGTGGCTGGTAGGTGTTCCTGAGTGTCGAGCTGCTATGTACAGCGGAGGTATTCATCCCCTGGCAGTGTTTCCTAACTGAGGAGTGCGGCATTTCCATTAGGAAGCCTAGCTGCGAGTAAACCAATACCAAGATCAACCACCGTTCTGGTATCAAAGTCGCATGGTGACAAATCTCCCTCTGATCCACAAGGGGTGCCTTTGGTGGTGAAGACCTGGGGCAGACTTCGGATAGGCCGACTTCGGTATTTCAAGGAAACAAGAACGGCTTAAATACCAAATTTCTGAAAGTAGAGATTATGTTGGAGCCTGCACAACTAGTTAGGACAGGCCATTCAAGTGTTAGATTTTAATGAATTGTTTGAATTAGCAACATGTCTGACCTTTTTACATACTTACTATAACTAATAAGTTAGTATTCACTGATAGTGTTGTGTCAACAGATCCATCATTGTTCAAGACTAGACAGACGATCAGCATCGTAGTCAATCCAGTGGATAGAATAACGTAGCTTATAACCTAATAAAGCTAAGACTTATAACTTAAAACTACGGATCTTCCTCATATGAGGAATCTCGCGCCGATTGGTTGCGAGGCTACGTGGCGCGTCCCCAGGTGGCGTATAGGGGGTTAGTCGCTGACCAAAAGCGACCTTTGCTTCCCCGAGACGCAGGTGAATCCAGGGGATGGATTCCGTGTTTCTGCTGCGCCGACATACTTAGACACATCCTTTCTGTATTTACAAGGCGTATTCATGCATGCATGTGTGGGTACATTCTAGTTTATGCCGATTGTAGTCTACGAGTCAATTCGGCCAAGAGCCTGCAATCAAGTAACAGGGAAATATAAGAAGCACGAGCTGCAGGCAACCGCGAACTAATGTCCGAATTTGGAAAACGATGCAAACAGGCGATAAAAGAGGATCTTAAAAAGAGAAGAGCAGCAGTAATGGTCGAAGTTGCAGAGGCTGGAAAAAGCATTCGCAAAGCCCACCAAAGCTTCACCAATTACAAGACCAAAATGATTGCACTCCGGCGCCCAGACGAAACAGTTACAGCAACCAGAAAGGCAATGAAGAAAATCATTCACAAATACTACTCAGATCTCTTCGATAGCCACGTCCAGCTTCTGTTATATGAAATGAAGGAGGATGGATGTATTGTACACCGGTTCTTAATTCCGAAATCCGACATGCATCTCGTCGGTGACAAAACGAACAGCACCAGGTCCAGACGGGATAAGACCTGAAGAACCTACCACCAGTCCTCGTAAACACACTGACTTGGCCCTTCACACGTTATCTGTCTGAATGCAAAGTCCCTACTCAATGGAAGACCAGCAGGACCATGTCATTGTTCAAGAAGTGGTACCTACACGATATCGGCAACTATTGTCCAATCTGTTTGCTGTCTGTCGTCTACAAACTTTTGACTCGAGTCATCCTAAGCAGGATTGACAGAACGCTGGAAGAAGGAAAGCCATGTGAGCAAGCAGGGTTTCGAAAAGGGTTTAGTACGGTGGGCCACATCCACAGGATAACAAGACTCAATGAAGTTTCGCGAGAGTGCAAAAGACCGGTCTGCCTTACTTTCATCCATTTAAAGAAGGTCTTTGACTCAATTGAGATAGAAGCAGTCATGGAAGGCCTTGATAGTCAAGAAGTCCCTCCTCAGTACATAAAAATTCTTCGTGAGCTGTACAAAAATTTCACAGCCAAGATATCACCATTCTACAACTATATTAACATTGACGTCAAAAGAGGTGTTAGGCAAGGCGATACCAAATCGCCAAAATTGAAAACCAAAAAATTATTTACCGCCACCCTCCAGAACGTCATGTGAACATTGGAATGGGATAGTATGGGAGTGAAAATCGGTGGTCGGCAGTTACACCATCTTCGTTTTGCTGATGACATCGTCCTTATAACACTAAACATTAACTAAGCGGAACGTATGCTTGCCGACTTTGATAAAGTCTGTGAAAAGATTGGTCTTCGACTAAATTTCACAAGAACATTGTTCATGAATAACGGATTGGCTTCATATGCCCATTCACGCTCAACGGAACAAACATCTTTGAATACTCCAGTTATGTCTATCTAGGTCGGGAAATCACCATGATGAACGACTTAGCTCCAGAGTTGAGCAGAAGGAAACGAGCGGCTTGAGGAACATAGAGGAAGCAGTGAGGAGGACAAAGAACACCCAACTCCGTGCACACATTTTCAACTCAACAGTACTTCCTGCCTTAACGTATGCGTCAGAAATCTGGCCGTTGCGTAAGCAGGATGAAACATCACTCAGCGTTATTGAACGCGCAGTCGAATAGACGATGCAAGGAATATACCGTTTCACACAAGTAAGGGAGGAGATCCGAAGCTTTGACGTCCGTCAACGATCAAAAATCAGGGATGCCGTTCTGTACGCCAAACAGTCGAAGATAAGGTTGGCCAGACACGTAATGCATATGAATGACAGCCGATGGACAGGAGCCGTTAGTGAATGGATTCCTCGGGATGTTAAACGCGCTGCAGGAAGACCATGGACTAGATGGTCAGAGTTCTTCACGGAAAGCCCGAAAGAAAGATATGACGCTCAACGAGTTCTTAGAACGAGCAAAACCCACCAGGCTACTCTTGCACTCGACAGCGAAAATTGGAAGATTTACTGGCATCAGCTCAAAGTAAGTCGACGATCAGCGGGACTACAGGTGATACAGCTGATTTGTGTAATTTCTTTTCAATGTGATTGAAATCTAAGTTTTATGATTAACTTGACCCTCCTAGGCTCTGGAAAAAGAAGAAACCGTCGAGGAGTCGGTCTTTTGCGTTAAGAATGAGTAAAGGAACAACCTCGTGTGTGCTTATTAACAAATATGATGAAATGTGTATCAATGTCAAACCATAGGTGGAGAACGAACGCGCTATTGTCCTTTCCGGGAAGTAACACCACCACGTATTTCACATCATACACTGCCGCTAAAAATTATAGTAGGCAGTAAATTTTTAAAAAGTTAGGATTGTGATTTCGACTTCAGCCTCAGCTTAACCAGGTTCGTTGCCGATTTGTGCTCCATAGATCAGTCCCGCTGACGGGTGATTGCTGATGGCGCCGATCAATAGAACTAGCTGAGAAACAGGCGAAACGAACGACCCGCATGGTGTGATGGTGAACGCGTTACTCCCCGGAAAGGGCAATAGCGCGTTCGTTCTTCACCGCAGACACCTGCGGTCCGGAGTTTTGCCAATATCTCAGCATTATCTTAGTTGTATTTCAGATCAAACCCTGCGGTTAAAAATTATAGTAGGCAGTAAATATTAAAAAAGTTAACATAGGGAAAAAGTTCTGGGCGCGATGAAAATTCGGCTCCGACGAAAGTGACCTCTGTAAAGGTCGCGGTGGCGAAATCATGATTCGTTACAACTGATTCCCATGTCTAGAGCTCGTATCGCTGCGTAAGGGGAAATGGGGCTGCGTGTTTGTTTCCTTATTTACAACAGCTTGTGCAAGCGTTAGTGAATCCATCGCACCACCACTTCATAGCGTTTCAAGCATTTCTTTAGAAAATTTCCACTAACGTCAAGAATGTGTGCAACATCACTCTGAGAATGTCGACAGATACATATGAAGGATATGGGTCGATCTGATGTAAGCGAGATAGGGAGCTTATCTCGTTAATTAAATTGTTTCGAAGAAATGGAACAATTAACATGTTGATTGACAGCTTAAAAACTTGATGAACCTAGGGTGCGGGGATCGATGCGGTTTGTATTGCAGGGCGCCTCTGACCACTATGCCAGAAGAGTCTTATCCCTTTCATATGTTAGATAAGTTGTTTTCACACACATCTCGAACGAGAACAGCACCAACTTGGTATTTACGAGCAAGTAGACAGAGTGTGTCCTATAAGATTGCTTTTTCGATCGCTTGGGTCCAACAAAGGTGAGGTTTATGGGAGTTTGACAGGCTTTGGTTAATGGCCACCTGAAGAGGTTATAAAAAGAAAATATCCACCTAAACGAAAGACGCTTAAGAGAGTTGGACGATTGCCCTACCCCTTAAGGATAGATCAAGGTCTGGAGCCTCATTTCTCTTTTCTCATTCATGCATTCGGCGTGTTGCGCTTCTCAGAAGTCCAAATTCGGCAATACTGCATCAGATTTTTCCACATAGTTTATACTTCACATCGTTTTCCGTTTCTGCTAAACCTCTAGTGTAGGATGTAATGCGTTCAACCACGAACCACTCATTGTGGAGGCTACTGTATTTCCCAAAAGAAGTATTCTCCATTTTTTTACGCAGTGTATTTTTTATACATTGTGGTATTAACGACTTTCGGGAACTGTAAAAATACTCGTTGCATTCCTAATGAATTGGAGAATGGTACAGTTGTTATCTACTTCTGACCATAAAACTCATAAGACCTACTCATGTAATTCATCTAGCAGAACTCTCTACTCTTTCGATTTCTTTTGGAGACATCAGAAATTTTGCGATGGAAGGCATGGAACCGAGTATTTGAATGAACTGGCTTCTCTCCTTCTCGCTGAGCTCTTTGAAAGTTATGTTTGCTTTACTGTTATCTTTTGAAAATATAACCATGCCGTATGAGGACGGATATTTAACAAAAATTTTCCAATCAATGAATATGCACTTTTCCTGCCAATAAGGCAGCTTTATTATCCAGTGCATAGTGTCGATAAACAACTGCAGTGATGCTTTTTGTTGCTCCATCGCCAGCGGAGATGACAAAGAGGGAGGGAACTACATGTGATAATGCATAAATTATAACACCACTTAAAACTGTTGTACAAAACAAATCCATTCGTTAATCACTCATAGAATACTTCGACGTAGAAGAAGTAGTCCTCGTAATCGACAATAGTTAGGACAAAGAGCACGTGGTATAAAGGAAGGATAAAGCTCTCGGCGCTGATCATTCCCTGAGGGATGCGGTTCGCCCTTGACTTCATTAAGCATCGCTTGAAGGAGAGTGGATGCATATCTGGCCTTTACAATGGCTCACGGTGGCCTATGTATGTATCGGGCCAGTGCTGCTATCCTTCCAGACAAGTGTGGTACCAATTTGCCGACCCCGGAGAGATGGAAGGCTTGGTGGGACATGGGGCGGAGAACGATTTCACGTGTGTGCTGCACGGCTTCTCCGACCTCTGCGCCGCACGCACCACATGGTACTGCCAACGAAGCCAACGAAATTCCGCAACACCAGCTACGGTTTCGATGTGTTCTACGGAAGGCTATTTCTTTCGAGAGCTTTCTATTTCATCTGATCGAGATAAAACCTTTCCTTTAAACGCGTGAGAGAAAACTCTAGACGAAATAACTTTATAAAAAGGTGATTGCCTACATGTTGTGCTGGACCACTAATGTTATGTGCAAATGGAACTTATTGACACAATAGCTAATGGTTCAAATGATAAGAATTTCGTTCAGTAATACACGAAAGACCGCTGGTTCTATTTCGTGCTAAGCAAACCAAGCCCCCTACATCCCCGGGATGGGAAAATTGATATCAAACTTGTCTCAGAAACCCCGCTGATCCTCAACGGCTGGTAACTGCCGGCGCCGAAAACCTGAGGCCGCTCAGGCGCAGCTGTGATCAGGACTTATGGAAGAATTCACTCGAGCAACATTCATAAAAACGACGAAAATTCACAGGCCACAGCTAAAATCATGCTCAGATCTGAAGGTCTTTGAGGATGATGGAAGAAAGTAAATGAATTGGCAGGAGGAACCACTGAGATCTCCACAGCATGTTATTTCGAGTCATCTCGTCAAGAGTAATGATCGAGACATAGAATAAGTAAGCTGACATCACGTGTTTGATAAATGATAATGCGCAGTTAAAGCGAAAAATTTTGCAAAACATGATGGACCCGAAAAACTACCAGTTTTTACCGATTCATAGATCTCCTGTAACTTTTATTCTCTTTCTTTCTGTGAATTTAACACTGTAATTTCGTGTTACAACAGTCCTGCTTTGGACATGGTACCTTGTATCGTTTAAAGGTTGCTTTAAGCTGTTTTATTAATGAGTGAAGCATGGCTGCTATCTCGTCTTTAAGAATCCCTATCATCTTGGTAGAAGTTTAGTCACAGAGCAGAAAATCAGTTCTCTAGCTCTCCTTTCTCACTTTCCGACAGAATGGAGAGCGCTTCTCGAGGCTACTCGTTCGTTAGACAGCCGTATCCTTCTTAAATGAGCAAGCAGAGCCCACAGTGCAGCTCTCCCATGGCACAAAGGTGATCCTAGACTCTATTCTTTCCAGCTGTTGTCACTGGATTATTTAAGGATTTGATAGAACTAATCCATTTTTCACCAATTTATTGAAAAATATGAAAAATAAAAAATAAAATAATTCTATTATCATGGTAGGTGTTGAAGAATTTTCAGCAGTAATTTTCTTCCAAAGAGCAGAAAAACGTATTGGAATGCGAGATGGATGTGTTACTACAACACTGTTTACTCTCCCCACTGAATAAAACTCTGGAATGACGCATTCTATCTATGGCTCTTCTTATAATCAGAGAGAATCTCTTCGAGGGTCATCTCGTTGTTCGCGTCTTAACTGCGATGACAAGATTTCTTATTCAGCTCATCGTCAGCTCGAATGTCACTTAATGGAAAGAAAGAGGGAGGAAACACCAGCGATTGGGCTCACTACAAAGGAACCACTTTACTAAGTCTTACCTTCTGTTGAAAAGATCTAGCCGATCTTCATAAGAAGGATCTTATCAGTTACACTATTCGAATACTCAATGATGTGTCCTGATTATGAATCCATATGGAAACGAATCGATTCCCGTGTATGCCCATTGTGCAAGAATTCCCATCTTCTCTTCCGAGCTCAATTCAATTCAGCGATTCTATATGGTTTTGGCAGCCAATAAATTTTAAACTATTTATGTATTGAAGTATACAATATAGACCTCCATAAGGGATGGGTGTGTGTCGGCGCCTGTGGCGCAATGGTCGGAGGCGCCCTGCAACACACATGTAATCGATTCCCGCGTCCATGGCCCACCAAGTCTTCCATCGCTTTGGGGTCAACAAATTGCTACTAGACTTGTCTGGGAGGATAGGAGTATTGGCGAGATACATCGGTAGACCACCGAGAGCCATTGTAAAGCCAGATATGTATTCAACCACCTCCGAACTATGCTTAATGAAGTCGAATGCATCCCGCATTTTTCAAGGATTGATCAACGCCGGAAGCTTTATCCTCTACCTTTTTTAAACGATTGTGCTGAGCAAAAAGGTTAGGATATCTGTCTACCATATCAAATCCTGGGTTTTTCATTTCCAACTTTAAAAGCTCTTATTTCTGCTGATGACATCGAGATGAGACGAAAACAGTTGGAACCAGTACAACACGTGGCTACACCGTAGCTTTTTCTGAAGCTAATCTGTGTTGCCAGATCTCATGTAGATGTGCTCTATTTTCAATCTCCCCGGAAGCATTCTTTCAAAATTTTTTGTTTGCACTCTTTACAACCTTTTCTTCTTGCCCTATTCATCTTTTTTTCTTTTTCATATACTTCCCAATCTTCTTTCTGGTCTCCGTCTGATCTCCGTCGTAATATTCGCTTCCTTACTCTTCATTATTATCTTTTTCCACTCCTTCTCTCATCATCGTTATTGCATAATAAATAATGGCTTAGTAATAATTACTAGTGACTAAACTAGTGTTGTGAAATAATGGACGTTAGAAATCGACCAAACATAGCATTTCATCCGGGCATATTATCGGGCCCGTCACATTTTATGGCACCTATCGTTAGTAATAGAAGACATGGTTATAATATGAATCATGAAAAGAATCACAAATGCATTCCTGCCTTCGTAAGCGATGCAATAGGTTTTAAACGAAGGTGCAGTCATTTATCCCATAGGGCTCTAAGCAGCACTGCTGGTCTTTTCTTTTGGAGAAAATTCCAGAGGCGGCACTCACTTTCAGTGCTTAGAAGCCGATATAATGCCATCTTCCAAATGCACTTCGTCAATAACTGCTCTAGATATTATTGGTGCAGTGGTTTCTTTTAATGAGAAATTGTTAAGAACACCCATTTGCACCAATACACATGGGTAGATATAACATTCTGTAGTCGAAGGCTCTCCTCGGGAGATCCGGGATGGTCACGTGGCCCTGTGTCGCGTTCAGCATTACCAGTACATGTTCTTCAGTGTCATAAACAAGAGGTGTCCCATTAACCTGGAATCGATCGATATTATCGAGGATCTATATGGGGTCGTTGACAAGCGGCTGTAAATGTTGCCGCTATGCACCCCGTTCGCGTTTTCCAGCAACGATCGTCCGCCACTCCTACACTTTTGACAGCCATGTGGATAAACAGGCGGCGTTTGGGGCGTATTCTGGTGCCAGAGTATTTTTCCGCGACACCGCGATCTTCTTCTGTCGTTCTCCTATTGTATGCACTTCCGTTTTTTATACAATAGAAATATTCCTGTGTGAATGCTTTTATGTGAATAAGGTAACGAGGTGAAACAAGCTCCTCTGCATAATCTTCCTTACTCACTTTATGATCGCCGACAAGCCATTAAGATCTCCCACGGAAGTTTTTTCTTTGTGAGACGTAAACCACCAACAACTTCTTTCCTTCTATTGATTTTGTTTCTATTTTAGCAGAATGGTATTCTTTCAATTTTAACTGATTATTTACTGCCTAGTTCCTTTAATGGCAGGGTATGTTGCGAATTATAACTTCAATGATGCTGAGGTATTTGCAAAACTCGAGACAGCAAGGTGTCTGCGATGGGAAACGAACGCACTATTATACTTTCCGGGGGCTAACGCGTTCACCACCACACCATGCGGGTCCTTTGTTTCGCCTTTCTCTCGAAGACTCGAAAGGTGTGGTGGTGAGCGCGTTAGCTCCCGCAGAGAGTAATAGAGGGCTCGTTCCACACCACAAACACCTGCGGTCCGGAGTTTTGCAAATATCTCAGCATCATTGAAGTATTCTTTCATTTTCAACATTTTCTAAATAATCAAGTTCTTTTCACCAAATGTCAATGAAAACCTTTGCTAGATTATCTTAAGTAGTTCCTTGTCCGTGAAACCTCCAACAAAAAAAGCCAAACGTTCTTATATATCTTACATAAAAATGAATTCAGGGACGAGGATCCCTTCCCTTTTCTGGCTTAGAGCAAATATTTTGCAGTAATATAAACAAATCCGATAGGCGTTAATGTAATAGGAAAAGATGACGGCTGGTGGGTGAGAAGAACCACAGAGTGGGTTTTCGGTTGTGTAAGGAGGATGGAGGCGTCTGTGGTGATCGACTTCGTCAAAGATGGGCAGGTAGGTCTGAGACTCAAATTAACTATAAGCGATTAAAAGACCACTTGTAGACGTCACTATGCATTACACTGATAACGACCATGAAAAACGATCGAAATGGAACAAAACGGACCAAAAATGTATCTGGGTCTGCGCGACCCATTAAGATGAACGAATTAGTCACGGAACCATTTGTTCATTGCCTCTTTGTATACGTAAAAAGGTAAAATAAAGGATAAAGCTCTCGGCGTTGACCAACCCCTGAGGGATGCGCCATGCGTTCGACTTCATTAAGCATCGTTGGAGGTGATTGAATGCATATCTGGCCTTTACAATGACTGGCGGTGGCCTCCCGATGTATCAAGCCAGTGCTGCTAACCTCCCAGATAAGTCTGGTACCAATTTCCCTACCCCGGAGGAATGGAAGTCTTGGTAGGCCATGGGCGCTGGAATGGATTCCACGTGTGTCGCAGTGGAGCCTCCAAGCACTGCGGACCGTGCGCCCTCTTTCTACGTAGCTCAGCTAATTACTTGCTTAAATACTTAGATGATTCACTTTTCATATATCGTTTATGTTTAAGCATTTCTTTCACTCGTCTCGTCCTCTTGAAACCTTCAACCACGAAGGTGTTCAAGCTCTTTTATAGGCTCGGCTGTAACGTGAGACGCTGTTAACCTCTCCCATCAACACGTTTAGTGCTGGTCGAGTGTGATTTTTCCTGGAAATCAGAGGCAGACCAGTTAGGACATTCATAAGTCGTTATCAGAGGCAGCAGCTGGTGTTGGTAGTGTGGGAAGCAAATTTGCTGTCGTGCTTTCTTGCAGGATGACATCGGTTACTGCGGGAGCGATCGCAGCGAACTCCACGATTAGTCGATCGACTTCCCAAGAACGATTTTGCAACCCGAATCAAATTTAGAACTTAAAGAGCTAAACGATCCTTTTTCACTTTAATTAGGCTTTATAATTAAAGTATACTAATGTTGCAGACCTCCCAACAGTTTACCGCCTCATCGTGGCTGGGAGGTGTTCCTGGGTGTCGGACTGCGGTGTACAGCTGGGGATTCATCTCCTGGCAGGGTCTCCCAAGCTGAGTAAAAGTAAGTCCGCCATTTCCATCGCGAGGCCTAGCCAAGAGTAAGCCAATACCAGGACCCACCACCGTCCTGGTATCAAAGTCGCGTGGTGGTAAATCTCCCTCTGATCCACAAGGGCTGCGACCGCCTATGGTGGGCAGACTTTCGCCAGGCTGACTTCTGGATTCATCGGAACCACAATAACTTAACCATTAAATCTCCGAAAAATAGAGGTTATGCTGGGGTTCGCACAATCAGTGAGGATGGGCCATTCAAGTATTCAAGTAGTGTTGCGAACATAAAAAAGACGCTGGGAGAAAAGCACCACGCATTTAAGTTAACATGAGCTCTAGTTGAAGTCATCTGAGGAGCTTCTTGTTTCAATCATAGTTTCCTATGCATGAGAGGCAATTTGAGCTCTCTGTTATCAAAGGTCCTATGGAAGGCCAGAAAAACTGTTCTTTGAGGCAAAAGATGTGTTACCAAAGAGTTTTTCTAACTACCGGTAACTACCTTCTTAGTATAAACAAAGCAAAAATAAGTTTCATAAAAAATTTATAGGTGTTTCTCGTGTTCCTTAAGCAAGTAAGACCCAGTAAATAGCTTCAATGCTTAATGGACACTTGCGGACATTTTGCTAGAGATCGCTAGAGTCAGCCGATGATTACAACACGGTTCAGTTGATTCGGGTGACAGGTGATGGTTATCGGCTTGTCTCATCCCATTATCACTACTTTTCTTCAGTCTCACTTTTTTATTTCGAAATACTGTAACCAAATTATCCTAGATCATAACAAAGAAAGCTAATACCCCATATTTATTGCTCCTTTGATGAAGCGGTGCTTAATCGTAACGACTTTTCTTCAACGACATTCCTCTGCACTGAGAATTCAGCGTAGAGAGCACATGCGTTTCTCGATATTCCTACTGAAAGAGAAGACAGAAAACACGTATGATTCAATATGACAATGTGTAATATTGACGCCGATCATGAAAAAAGAAAAAGCGAAAAAGAAATGTTTTCATCTACATCGCTATCTGACAGTCAGTGTTGCTCTGGCTACCACGTAGTCAGATGCATCATCAGATTCCCTCTTTCTTCTACGTTCCATCCTAAATGAAAGCCAGGCCAAAAGAGCGTAAAGGTTTGGGAAACCTAGAAGAAACCTGAGCACTAGCCATTTTTTTCTCACCTGTTAGCTTCTTTTAGTAATGTGTTTCATTTTTTATATGTTTTTATTTCACAACGGTAGGACTCATCCTACTCAGGCTTTTTGCATTGATTCATTTGATTCAATTCAACGAGGACATATTCTTGATATTATGTTGTCGGAGAGAATTGAATTTGATAGATTCAATCGTCGTAACCATAGTGATTATCGATCATTTTTTCCGTCCAGTTTCTCGAAATATCAAAAGGATCGATAAATCTTGATTTTCCATACCTTCTGTTGACAAAGGGGAGTGTTTGGCGCAGCGGCCGGAGGCCTCTGCAATACACATGGGATCGATTCCTGCGCGCCTGGCCCACCATGGCTTCCATCTCTCCGGGTCGACGGATAGCAGAACTGTCTCGATACGTCGGTAGGTCACCGTGAGTCATTGTTAGGGCACATATGCATTCAGTCACCTCTAGCGATGCTTGATGAAGTCGAATTCATGGTGCATCATGGATGGGTTGATAAGGGTTGATGAACGCTGAGAGCTTTATCCTTCTATCTGTTGACAAAATTTCGTTAAGTGTAAGAAGAAAATTATATACGGAGTCCGAAACGCTTGCATAACTTCATTTGCCGTTTTAATAGAATCGAAGAACATTTTTCATTCCGTTTACGTTTCTGCTGCCTCTGACTTCTGTGCGTCTCCCGGATCCTGTCTCGTTATCTCCTTATCTCTGTTTCTCTCGATAGCTCTCTATTTAGCATTATGTTTCTGTAAATAGTACAAAAAACATGCGATTGATAAATTTTTATTACTTATTTGCTCGAACATTCCTCGCACTTTTGTTATGAGCGCTTCAATAACAACTGTTTACGAATTTTCGCACAAGTATAGATTGAAGTAACCCTCTATAAAGATTTATATAGTTTTTCACAGTCTTTGTTTGTAAGTAAATTGTTCCCGTTCTTGCGTACATTTCTCTTCGTGACCTTTCTAACACTAATGTCAGATGAGACACTTACTAATATTCGTTTATTCATCCATTTACCACCTGGTCACATAGATGACCTGTAATGGCGCAGCGCAGTGGTTAGAGATGTCTTGTAATACACGCGTCGTCCTTGGTTTGATCACGTTCTAATGAAAAATCAAGCCGATTGCTAAGGCAAAACTGGTGCCAGAGTTGTTGGAGTGAATAGAAGCACTGACTTGTACATTACTGGCTCCTTTTATGCCATTTTAGCGCATCCCTAAAGAATTGACCAACACCGAACGCTTCAACCATTTTGTTTTCGTCTATTACCTGCGATCTCGTTATTTATCAGCTTTAATTAACACCAGTAAAGTCTCTATGCCTCCAATGTCGCGCCTCAGAGCTGCTCTATGGATTCTGCTTATTCAAATGAGATGAAAAACACTGCAGTTTTTCTATGAAACTCCTTAGTTTTAATGCTCTTGTCAGTAAAGTTATCACAGGTGACCTGGCTTGCTTTGCCGTGAAGGTATATTGACAAACTCAAAGTAGACCAGCAATAGGATGCCCGTTATTGGAGATAGGCACGGATTTCCATCCACTTCTTAGCCATTTTATTATGTCGCTCTTGACCTCCTCGATATTAAATCACTATTTGCAGACATCTAAGCACACTCATTCTCGTTTTCATGAATAGCGCTGCAGGGATAGTTGGCTCTCCACTCTTATCCATATGTACCCCAGGGAAAGTGCGTGGTCCCTTTATGTTAGTGTTTAGCGTTCAACTAGCAAGCGTGAACTAAAGAGGTGCCAGGTAGCGTGGCGTCTAAGAGGTTTCATATTTCACATTGACACCAGTCATAGACCGGTGATTGAATGGCTCTGAAGCAAATGGGAAGCGTTCCAAGGGTCATTCGAACAATTAGAATTCATTGTATTTTAACAGATGAGCTATCCATTAACACATCTACCCTCCAGAGGTATAAAGAGAACTCTTTTTGATAAAAGTCAATTAGCCATCTGTAGCTACCTTCTCGTCAGAATCACTGAAATTGAAAATTACCTATTTCGAAAGAGTAATCCTTTTCTTCCTAATCAATCGAATCAATCGAATGGGTCGAGTTAGATAGCTGTAACGCGTGGCGTGGGCGAATGGAGAGTTTGTTGGTGCCTACTCCATTGCTCCATATGTGGCTGTTGTTCTGAATGTCAATTAGCTCTACAGCAGTACCAATTTGGAAATTTCCCGTGGATTTTCGTCTTACTGTTGACTATCATCATGTGCTGCTAGCGAAAAGATTATGGAAAGTGTGATTTTGTGATTTTAACTCCATTCAGTATACTCTCGTTCTGAAATCCGTAAAATTGTTTAATGTCGTCGATTTTCTGACCGTCAGCTGTCGTAGTTCTGTTTTTTCTTCAGCAAACTAGCGCCGATATGTTTGCAATTCTGTGATGTTTCGTTTTGTTCGTGAAGAAATGAGTCAACATTTGGTAACACCCGAAAGCGACAGGGTCAACATTACAATCCATTCACCACGTTCTGAACGGGAGCCTTTTTTGGCACAGACGTTTTTAATAGCTTGTCCTTGTCACATCCGTTACAATACATGCAGCTTTGGTGATACGACTAGAAAACGTGATGAGGCGTTCCAGCCAATCGGACCGAAATCTTCTTTGGCCTGAGTATTACTCATCGTAGAAAATACTGTCAAGAGTTAAGTTGAAATGTAGATACAATAGTCTGTCCTGAAATACACACATGGTCGTTGGTTCGATCCCGTGCTTCGGGCTCACCAAGCATTCCATTGTTTCGGGAGCAGAAAATTTACACCAGATTTGTCTGGAGGGTAGAAGCACCGGCACGATAGATCGCTAGGCTGTCACAAGTCATTGTGTGGTCCAGATATTCATTCAATCACCTGTGCGATGGTTGGTGAAGTCGAGTGCATGGCACATTCCTCAACGATTAATCAACGCCGAACGTTCAATTTTTTCCTTTTGCAGTAGTTCGTGCTAAAGAATATCATGGTTAATAAGATGGGCCCATACAGCTCTTCTCAGTAAAAATTTATAAAAAGCACTTTTAAAAGAAGTGCTCTGCCAGTGGATGCAAACTGAAAGTGGACCAGTGGGCTACGAGTAGTTTTTTTTTGTTTTCTCCCTCACTGTATTAATTTTGTAATGCCAGGTGTTGTTGAAGACAACTTGCCAGTGGATATTTGGAGAATTTTCGGCTCATTTTTCATTTTAAATCTGACTCCTGACTAATATAAGATCGAAGTGATCCATCACGTTGTAAATTAATTAACCAGAAGAGTAGAACTGCGTCTAACAGAAAAGAACGAAAAAATCTGTCAATTTGCCACAATGTTGAGTGGCTGCTGATATTTATTGGCTTTAGAGCTCTAATGAGTCCGGTTTTTCTTCCAGTTACCGTCCTGTACCCGGTGTGAGAATGCTGATCATCGTCTGTTCGTCACGAACAGCTGCTGCGTTGCGATATGTGAACGATTGATACTCGTACAGAGCTCTACACTTGCCGATGATCTTCAACTCGCATCGTTTTATGTTCCTTCCTTGATATGTACTTCTTCACCACCTACACATTACGCTTGATTTCTCCTGCACAAGTTCTCTTCATATTTACGGTGTGGATCCCAGCAATTCTTGCATTCCTTTCGTTTTTCGCATTCATCACTAACGAATGTTTCTTTTTTTGAACTTTTTTTTTGGACTTTCTTTTGGAAAAAAGGACTTTTCGAGTGTGGGTTCGGCGGCTACTTGAGGATTGTTGCTTTCCTCATAAATGTCGTTCAATACTGCTAAAATCGATTTTTCAGCGACTTTGTACCTGAATAGTAGGACATATTATGATGTGTAGTTTCCATAACCCTGTGGCAAGTTATGTTTCAATGCTTTTTGAGCGGAAATCACCATAAGAATGTGGACCGTGAGGACTGATGCACCCGCCGCTTCCCATTCATCTAGCAGCCATGTTTTCACACTGCTCAATACGTATTTAAATCACTCGAGGAAAAAACACTGATTTATGCTTCAATGATTCTGAGATATTTGCAAAACTCCGGACCGCAGGTGCCTGCGGTGGGGAACGAACCCGCTATTATCCTTTCAGGGCAGTGACGCGTTCTCCACCACACCATGTCGGTCTTTCGTTTCGCCTGTCTCTCAGCTAGTTCTATCGATTTTTACCATCAGCATTTTACCATAATGATTATAACTACAGCTTCAGCTTAACTGGGTTCTGGACCGCAGGTGTCTATGGTGGGGAACGAACGCGCTATTATCCTTTCCGGGGAGTAACGCGTTCACCACCACACCATGCGGGTCCTTTGTTTCGCACGTCTCTCAGCTATTTCTATCGATCTTTTTGCCACAGCAATCACCCGTTAGCGGGGTTGATCTGGGGAGCGCAAATCGGCATAGAACCCAGTTAAGCTATGGCTGTAGTTGAAATCACAATGTTTAACGTTTTGTTTTCTGCCTTCTATAATTTTCATGGCAGGTTACTAAGCGAAATACAACCACAACGTTGCTGAGATATCAACTACAGCCATAGCTTAACTGGGTTCGTTGACGATTTGAGCTCCCCAGATCAATCCCGCTAACGTGTGATTGCTGATGGCAAAAGATCGATAGAACTAGGTGAGAGACAGGCGAAACGGAGGACGCGCATGGTGTGGTCGTGAACGCGTTACTCGCCGAAAAGGACAATAGCGCGTTCGTTCCCCACCGCAGACACCTGCGGTCCGGAGTTTTAAAAATATCTCAGCATCATTGAAGTTATACTTCGCCATATATATCCTGCCATTAAAGAGAGTAGGCATTAAATAATAAGTTAAAATACTGATTCATGGATTCTGAAAACTCCCAAACCATCTTTAATAATATTTCAATCCTCGTGTAAGCTTATCAAAGAAAAAACACGTATTGATTAGTCTTAGCGAAGTTAAAGGAAAGTCAGTTTTGAAATATTATCACGCTTTCTACTAGCTGATAATGATACCGGCTTCCACAAGATGGATTGTCCGGCAAAAACAAGTGGTTATCACCGGACGCTCACCGCTATCGATGAGAACCGTCCTGTATAAAAGGGCATCGGCGAGTGAGCATGGCTCATTCGAGAGAGATGCCACACTGAGGAAGATCCAGCTTGACGCTTTATGCGCGACGAAGACGCAACCTCGAGAACACGAACAACTGTGGGCCATCGTCTCGAATCATCGGCAGTGATGAAGAAAACCGTCGAAGCGTTAGCCGAAAATAAAAAATGTTTATCAACCTCGAGTAAGTTTATCAAAAAAGGAATACATCTTTAGCAAGTTGAATTTTTGCTATTGTTCACTTTAAAACTTGTTTGGCTCAATTATTCATCATCATCGTCGACGGTTGAAAACTTTTAGGAGACAGCACCTGTCCGCCTATACACATCACACGGCTCATTTACTGCTTATAAAATATAAGTGACGCCCAGTCACCCATTATTTTTTGCCGGGTTAACTTTATTTCGTGGAAAGAACATCATTCTTGTCATGCCTTTTCAAGCTGCGGCAGATGTTCAAAGAGTTTCACAGCGTTCTCTTTGTCTTTCCCTTTGGGCGATGCTTTAACTGCTTCACCGGTCGCTACGGTGGTAATCCGAAAATTTTTTTAATTTTCTGATTCCACCACGTGGAATATTCTCTGATTTCTGTAATCCCATTAATTATCGACTAACCCGAACGAGCGCCAATAAAAAAAATGATTCGTCGTTGTAGTGCAGCAAAGCTGCTTAATTGGCTGCACCCATTGCACAAGAGAAAAGAAGACTATTTCGGTTCAGATTTCTCAGCTTTTATACGCTTTTTAGTGATAACACAATCATCGCCAACTCTACGGGCTGTGGCATAGCTTCACTGATAGCTGATCCTCACCCTGATAGAAGTGCCGAACTCCTTGTCAGCCTAGATGACACTACTAGACATGAAATGGACTCCCGCTGTATATTACAGCCGCCGGTCAGGAATCACACCTCAGCCGCGCTGAAGCGAATGATCAGTGATGGATCGTCCAATACATAGAGTTTTTTATTTTTATTTCATTATTGCAGTTCTTTTTTTCATCTTAGACTTTCTTCTCTTTTTTCTTTTTTTGTTCATTTCCCAATCAAAAATCGATGATTCCCTATTAAAATTATTCTCGATTTTTTCGTTTTTATGAAGCGCTTTGTTTTCTACACGCTCTTAGTCGTGTTGTTAGAGTTTCTATCGAATGTGATTAATGGTCGTGAAGCTTTAATCCTTGACCGGTGTTCTTACGAGCGCCGATAAAAGCAGGATTGTTGCTTTTTTTCTCCTCAGAACTCCTTTCACTTATGAATCAGCCGTTTCTACTCTCATTTTCACCACTGACTCGAGTTTTTCTGCTATCTGTGCTGTATGTTAGAAAAATGCTCTGATTGCTTTGCAGAATGGCAGATCCTTTGAAAGATGTGCTCTACCAGCGAATGTTCAGCGTATTCTCATATTTCGCCGACGCTACTTCTTCTGATGGACTGCATCCGTCACAAGCGTCATTCATACTTGATGAAATGCTACGCGAATCAGGGCGACCGTCTACGTCCCAAGGGAGTACATTCGGTCACGATTCAGTCACATTTCGGTGAGCCTAATGTCTAGTTACCAGCAATTGATTAACTTCATCCACTTTATTTAACATTATTGATTTCACTCTTATTAAAAGTGCCATTTATTGCGTCGTAGGGCTCAAAACAACTCGAAATATCTCTACCTCAACGTTTCACTTACCCTGATTACGCAGGGAGTCTCGCCTATGTTTAACGCTCTTTTTTCCTTGAAAAACCCTTCCATTTTTTGCATGACAGTGAAATCTTTTATGACTTGAATGACGTTCAATGATTCAATGACAGAGCACCATCGTCGTGACGTCGTAGGCTTAACGTCTGTTCGAGTTTTCACTTTTCTCTGCAGAACTTTCCGGAAACTTCCGCATTCTCATCGTTTTTCGTCAGTCATCGGAGTGTTCTTCCTATCTTTTTTTGTATTTCAATGAGAGTATGTGGAATTTGTCTCTTATCTTGAAACCCTCCCATATGTCCTATTAATAGCTTTTCTGTCTTTTTCTATTCTTCATTCATGTTCATAACTAAACCCACCTATCGCTGAGCTGAATTTTAACACAGCAGAAGATCCTTTTAATAAAATCATCCAAGTAAATATGTGGAAGTAAACTACTAGAGAAAAAGTGGATATCAAAACAAACGATCTCGAGCGAATACCTCGCTGTTGTATTGCTGCTGATTTTCTCTTTCATACGTTTACTGTAGCTGGAAAACAATAATTTTCAAACCGACCGTCATTTAACCTCAGTAGTAAAATAATCAATAAAAGGGTAGAGGATAAAGCTTTCGGCGTTGATCAATCCCTAAAGGATGCGCCATGCATTCGACTTCATTGCACATCGTTTGGAGGGATTGGTTGCATATCTGACCTTTACAATGAATCGCGGTAGCCTACCAATGTATCGAGCCAGTGCTGCTAACCTCCCAGACAAGTCTGGTACCAATTTGCCGACTCCGGAGGGATGGAAGGCTTGGCGGGCCATGCACCCAGGGATCGCTTCCACTTGTGTGTCGCAGTGGCGTCTCCAACCATTGCGCCACAGGTAAATAATCAATGCCTGTTTAAACTGTTGAGCTTACACGAGGATGGTGAACAAGTTTATTCGGCTAACGTCTCGTCATCTTCGTCTTCATTAGAGCTGATGATCCGAGTCGATGGGCCACAGTTCTTCATCTTCTCGATATTTGCCTTATCCGAGCGATGTCCAGTGAAGAAGATCCGAAGACGATGACGTCACATCGAGAAGACGAACAACTGTGGACCATCGACTGATCATCGGCTCTGATGAAGAAGAAGACGTCGAGGCGATAGCCGAGTAAATCTATTTATCAACCTTGTGTAAGCTCAACAATTTAAAGAGATGTGGCTGGGAAGCTTTTCGCAGCGGTGCATAAAACAATGAAATATTTTTATTTTAATAACACTGAATCTTAATATCCTTATGACTGAGTTCAAAAATTTACGTGAAAAAATAATTTGTTGAGGTGTGATGACGGTTACTTTGTAAATAAAAATAGCCTTTTAGTGAACTTTTAAATTTGATCGAAGTACAATTTACGGATCGAAGTGAATTGGAGCCTGTTGTCGAGCGGATATTTGAGCGTATTATTGGACAAGTGATCAGAAAGGTCAGACAGCTTCAATCATTTTTTCCTTTCTGTCTTCTTTTCTCTTCCTTCTTCTTTCTTTTACCTCTCTGTATATCGTTCATTTCTTCCTCTCTCATTCCTCGTGTCCATTTTTCCTCCTAACAATATCGTTGCGAGTGAATATTTCATGTTGAACGGGTTATGTTCTTAGAAAGGAAGCAAACATAAGTCATATTGAAATCGCTGACTCAAAAATAATGCTTTTCTCATAGATAACGTCCTATCATCTTTTTCATCAGTTAGAAAGTTACAAGATGCTCGATATGAAAATGATGATGGTGCTACTGATAATGATGAATGTATAGAATCGCCAAGGTCTTTAAGAACGTCTAACAGTGAATAGTAGCAGACACGGTTACTAACCACTACACTACAAGGGAATATAGGGCGCGTGTGGCGCAGTCGTAGGAGGCGCTCTGCAACGCACACGTGTAATCGGTCCCTTCGCCCATTGCCCACCATGCCTTCCATCCCTCTGAGGTTGGCAAATTGGTGCCAGACTTGTCTGGAAGGATAGCGGCACTGGCTTGATACATCGATGGGTAGGCACCGGGAATCATTGTAAAGGCTAGATATGCATTCAATCACCTCCAAACTATGCTTAATGAAGTCGAATGCATGGCACATCCATCAGGGATTGGTCTTCGGTCGTTTAGGACTGTATGCACCCGATTCTCTATTATATTAGAAAAGAAGCTGCTCTTTCTGTTACTGCTGCGGCTGCTGCTGTTGTTTCTACTATTCCACAGAAGAGTCAGGCATCAGAACGGACAAGAATTGAGGCATATCCGTTGTTCCTCGTTCAGTGTCGGATATTGTCATAATTTTTGGTGTTTTTTTTGCAACATTTACTAGAAAGCATCGGTATACGAGCAATAGGACTGGTTTGTAGCTTCGTGTCTTAATGTGATCACAGTGACACAACGTTCGCAAGAACGTAAGTCGGCAAACATTCGTGAGTTCAGTAACTGCTAAGCATTTTCCTAAGAGAAGAAAAAACGTGTTCGTAAATCATGCAGCTACTTTGACATCGGCGCACTACAATAGTCTATTTGTGGAGCGGACATAAAAAAGGGCTATTGTGGAGGACTGATGGAAAAACCAGATTATGGGAATGTTTTTCGGTGCTGCTTTCTTGAATAACTAAACGAGAGTAAAATAGAGTGGAATCACAAAGCTAACCATTTATTTGTAACTTACTGTAGTTTCCACTGCAGAGTATGATGTGAGATTCAACCACAATGGTGCTGAGATATTCGCAGAACTTGCCCCCCCCCCGGGCTAGCTCGAACCAGGATTCCTCTCTACGGGGCACGCGCACTGCACACTACTCCTGCATTTCTGTCACCTAGTTTTCTACCTTAATTACTTATGGCAGCGTTAAATAGAAAACAAACTGGAAGAAACGCAATAGCAATGCTAACTGTTTATTTGCTGCCTACTGTTGTTTTCACGGTGGAGATTTGCGAATGTGATTTCGTCTACAGCCTCAGCTTAACTGAGTCCAATGCCGATGTGAGCTTTCCAGATTAATCCCGCTAACGGGTGATTGCTGATGGCAGCGCTAGGTTGAAAAGCAGCTGAGAGAAACGCAGAGCAAGGGCCTCTGTGGTGCAGTGTGTAATGCGCGAGCCCCGAAAAACGAAATTGTTCGATCCGGGCCGGAGTCCAAGTTTTGGAATATCTCAACATCATTGGGGTCAAAATAGAGTGAAGCCATTCGTGTCTTTTGTGTTTGTTGGTTCCACACCAACTTTCTCATTGTCACCTCCTGTCCCATAAGTCGCGCATTCACTAAATTAGACCACAATGCATAGTATGAATAACGTTGATTAATATCTTTTATAAAATAATTCGTTCATTTAATGTTCAGTGTTGGAGGAATGATTCTTGAAAGTTCTCCTAAGCAAGTATGACTAATGTGAATAAACGTGTCAGGACAGCAACGAGCCTTCTGAGGAAATCTTTTCGAAATTCTTTGAAGATTTCATAGTTGTTTTCATAAGCGATTGTTCTGATGTTTTTTTATTATGAGTTGGTTAAAGTGAAATAAAAATTACAAATATACTACTTTGCAACGCATTGGAAACAGTATCTATGAAGCTTTCGCAAAAGCTCAGCTCTTTTCATTGTAGAATATCAGATGCCGATGCGTGACTTATGAGACATTTTTCGCTGAAACCATCCAATGTCCAATTTCCTCTATCTGCAGGGTTTCGTACTATTCCGATGTTTTGGTGGAAGTAGCAGCGGGTGTATTCTACAGTATCGACGTCAACAATGGCGATCAGGATGGTGTACTATCAGTCCAGGTGTGATTCAACTATGGCCACTTGACAAGCAGATTAACTCCGATAATCGTGTTACCATACCGCTTGATGGTGATACGCGCATACAAGTAAGTGAATACTAAATTTAACGTATTATTTACTGCCTATTCTTTTTAACGGCAGGGTATACATTGTGAAATATAACTTCAATGATGCTGAGATATTTGCAAAACTCCGGACCGCAGGTGTATGCGGTGGGGAACGAACATGCGCTGTTGTCCTTACTGGGGATCAGCGCACTTCACCACCACACCATCCGGGTCCTTCGGTCTGCCTATCTCAGCATCATTGAAGTTAGTGAATACATTTTAAATGACTAAGTATCGTGGTTTTGCTGGACTCTCAACTTTTATTGGTTTATCTTTTTTTGTTAAACTAATGGTAAGTGTAAAAGATTAAGGTTTCGCGGCGATCAATCTCTTAAGAATACGGCATGTTTTGTACTCCTTTAAGCATCGGAGAAGATGAACGCATATTTTGCCTTTACAGTGCTGTACAGCTTACCAATCTTTGAAGTCGAGTTAAAAAATTCCTTTTTACTCTCTTAGACAAGTGTGGCACCAATCTGTTAAGCGTGGAGGAATTGAGTTCTTGGTAAGAACTGTATGATCGATCCAGCGACTACGTGCATCATAGTTCACCTCTACCAATTACTGCGCTATAAGTTTGTCAAAGTATTCAGACTAATCCAAAACGTATTTAAAAAGCTTTCTGAAGTAGCTAAATGATGTTTAGACTAACTCTGATTGGATTCGATTTTAGGTAGCAGACCGTTGAGAGTTGAATAAAAGCACCGCGAGTATAGTGCAGTGTAAGCCATACGAAATGACATTGTCGTTGGTTCGACGCCCTCCCCCCCACCCTACTGGAACCGTCCAAGCCAAGAAATGCTTTGTAGTTACGAAACTGCCACTTGAAAATTCACTACACCTCAGAAAAGTGCATTAAAAGTCCTGCTTGTGTAGACAAATGACGACAATGTTAATCGTCGAGGTCGCTTTAGTATTCACCACTTAGTAAAAATTTCTAGAAGCATTAAAGTACTAGTCTGATTTCTTTGTCTCTCTTACTTATTCCCATTCTTATTTCTCTTTCCCTCATAGCTAACCGATCATGTAGAAGTTCAAGGAGGGTTTATATTTCTGTGAAGTGTGGAAATTTCTTTCTTTAGGAAATATTTTTAGCAGTTTTTAGAAAATTAGATTATTTTTATATTTTTTAATTGTGGAGGAACTTGCGATGAGTCCATCACTAACGCTATTGTGGACGGATCAGATAAAGAGAACTGATCTTGCCACTGCTCATAGTGGTGACTAGTTTTTTTATTCCTTCTGTTATTTCTATGAAAAAACGAGTAAGAATTAAGTAAAATGTCACTCACTATCGTCTGAAGCTTTCGCCTAGAAGTCCAAACTCCTTAAATATCAAGATATTTTTTAAAAAATCTACAGCCTACGTCTTGTGCGCTAAGTACTAAACATCTTATCTAAAAGGATAACGTATAAAGCTATAGGCCTTGATCAAATCGCTAAGGGATGCGCCATGCATTCGAGTTCATTAAGCATCATTTTGAGGCGATTGAACGCATATCTGGCCTTTACAATGACTCGCGGTGAGATAGCGGTGTACTGAACCAGTGCTGCTATCCTCTAAGACAAATCTGGTACCCACTTACCAAAACCGGAGGGACGGATGAGTTGGTGGGCCATAGGCGAGGGGATTGATCCCGTATGTATTGCAGGGCGTCTCATCTGACACAATTCTGGATATCAGGTATTTTTAGGATAACATCGTTCAAGGCGATCGATTTGTATGGGAAGTACAGTCTGGCAAGCATGTGATGCAGTTTGCTCATTTCGATGCGCTTATGAGCCGAGCGTATGTCACCGGTTTGTGTTTTGAACGTAATAGATGAAATATAGATTTTTCTACTGCACTTCCTTTCTACATGCTTTTCGATTATAGCAATAGCAAAAAACCTTCGTTGCATATATTGAACATATATATATACATATATATATAGTAGCCTCAGCAAAACTTCTCCAGTTGAATAACAGTGAGTGGGCGTGGCTGATTCAAATGTCGCTTCTAGATTGATTTCCTATTCCTTAAGTGTATTAACTTATTCATTTGGATACTTTCCATGTTAGCTCGTCGTTCAAGCTTTAGCATTTCTTCTGTTCAATCGCTGTTTTGCAACGGTCATTATTGTTTGTGGTCAGGTTCGTAGGTGGGCTCAGCCGTCGCCTGAGAACTTGTCGTCTTCTTTCATCACCGATATGACGAATGTTGTTTAAGCATAGTTTTTCTTGGTGATAGTGGTGATCGAATGGTGACATCTATGTTATGGCGTTTCTGAAAATATCAAAAGTAAACATGAATCTTCACTATTCTTAAGAGTCGCGTCACCTCTTACTGTGATTGAGTCAGTTTAGTTGATCCAGATGACATGAAACATATGGCAGATTCTTCAGTTAATGCAAAAAAGCACTAAAGGAAATGTCGGGAATGGACTGATGCAGATTTATCGGTTTCATGTCCATCGATGGGTAGTGAAGTTATCGCTGAAGAAATCCAAATCCAAAGAATTAATCCGAAAAAAAAGTGAGGACATAAGGGGAATGCTTCCGCTACTTCTCATGCTTTCACTGAACCAGGATCCTTGCGCAAAACCTTCATTCGTTCCAGCAGTTCTAGTTCCAGCCGTCTTCCGATGAAGATGTGCGTAAGCACCCTGCAATAATTTATAGGACTCAAGATCATTTGAGAGATGCGATTTTTTCTCAGACGTCAACAAACTAGTTTATCTGCCAGGATAACTCTACAAATGATCATAGTGCCTTCAAGATTTGTAAAGACCGGCGCGTTGGCTTTATTCATGTCGTTCACTAAGAATGGTCGCTCATAAAGGTCTTCCTCAATGGTGGCGTCTACCAGAATCATTGCTTGATCTATGGATCGTTCAGAGATACGAACTGAGATGGCTGATATAGGCCATAAGAACTTCCAACCATCTCGCACGTAGTTATTCTATTATGATTAACTTCTTGGATTTTACCTCAATATTCTATAATTGTTCATTTGTCGGCCAAGTTACCCTCTATCAATACCTTCCGTTAGTATTCTGCGAAATTATGAACTTAGAATAGTTTTCAAGGAACTGAGTAATGAAGTTCATTTGGTGTCTTCTTTGGCAGCTGAAGTTAAGAAGAAATCGTTGGTTCATTCCGTAGATGTTTCTCCTAAAATCACGACGTAGGTAAGATACTAGCTCACTTCTAAACTATCTAGAAGTGTTGATCTTGGCTTCTTCAAGGCTCCAATTGGATTTCTCTATAGCAGAAAAACAACAGAAAAGTGGAACTCCTGATACAGTAATCCTCTTTAGCGGGTTAAAATTCTAAACGCGGAGCCGACGTAAAGATATTTGGACCGAAAACACTCTCAGTATAGGCTGCTTCATGTAACACTCAAGTTGCTTACTTCAGTAATTGTGTCCCTTTCTAAGTGTTTCTTGTTGGATAAGCTCAGGTAAAAATGTTAAACGAACTGTTATGATCTGGCTATCTATTCGTGTTTCAATATTAGAGCCAGTTAATCCGAAAATTTCAGATATCCGACTGGCAATCGAGCGACCAACACGTTCAGCGCTTCAGGACTTAGATCATAAACGATCACTTCGACACGGTGGTACCAAATTTCTTTTTATCATTCGATATCATATCTTCGATGATCCGACGTCGAGCAGCAATATGAACGAGTCAGTTTTGCTTTGCAGGTCGTCGTTATGATCGAGAGGCAAGCGAGCGACAACAGTTAGAGACGGAGAAAAGACGATTGGAATTCCAACTGGAGCAAGAGCGATTGGCGTTGAAAGACGAGGAAATTGTACGTGGATTGGCAACCAGGTCGTGTTACAGTCCGGCTTTTTCTCTGTAGAAGGTTTCGTTGTTTGTTTTCCAATTTTTCTTTCTTCTTATGAGAGGAATCCTTAGATATACTGACACATAGGGGCGTGTGTGGCACAGTGGTTAGAGGTGCTACTGCGGCACACACGTGCAATCGGTTCCCGCGTCCACGGCCCACTAAGTCTTCCATCCCTCAGGGGTCGGCAGCTACCAGACTTGTCTGGGAGGATAGCAGCATTGGCTCGATACATTGGTAGGCCATCGCGACTCATTGTAAAGGCCAGGTATGCATTCAGCCACCTCCAAACGGTAGGCTTAACGAAGTCGAATGCATGGCGCATCCTCAGGGATTGATGAACGCCGAGAGCTTAATCCTTTATCTTTTTATTGATATATAATGGCCCAAATATGCCTAAATGTGAGATCTTTAATCAAACTGATGAGTACTAAAGAGTTTAGAATTTCTCATACAAACCTTGCTTTACATGGATGTTATGGAAACGAAAAATGTGGCTATTTTTTTTAGAATGTTGGAAGAAGAAAAGCAAAAAAATGAGCGAATGGAACGAGTGCTGCTTGAACTACAAAGCAAACTCGGCCAGCGGCTGGATACGGTGCTTGAGGCCGGAACATTAGAAGCGATACAAGACGATGAACGACCAGACGATGAACAATCAAGCGAAGGGCATTCAGTGGAGATCGAAATCAGCGAGAATGGTTGTGGCGACGTAGAGTTGCCGAATGGTATTAATGGTGTTGATGTTGACGACGAAGTGTGGAGAAAGGACGATTACCTAATTGTTTCCACTCAGTCCATATGAAGTGAAGTCAGTCGTTCATGGATTTGGGCTATTCAACGTCATATTTTTTCTGAATTGATCTGGGTTATTTATTCCAAAAAATCCACGGAGTTATTTCTGAACTATCAAAGGACATAATATTTTGAAAACACTTTTGATTGAGCTCTAAAATTTTTAACGATTCAAGTAATCAACGACTTTATTTAATTATAAGTGTTGGTAAGAAGACAGGAGGAAAAGAATTTCTTATATGTAGACCTCTGACGGAAAACTCGTCCATTATCTCGAATAGGGGCGGTGTTTACCACAACAAGTAAATCGATACTCTCAATGCGAAGTTGTAAAACGGATTAGAAAGCCATGACCTTTCCATGTCATGACGATATCATGATATCAATTTGTAGGGTATCACGTACTCTGGTGTTTGTTCCCAGTATCTTTCGTATCCCAACTGACGACAAATCACGAGAACCAGCGTAATTTGCTGTGGGTTTCACTGTAGATTCCACCCTGTGTACGTGATAACTCGTCCTCCATAGATGGATATCGAAAAGATCCTATTAGTTTTCAGTTAGCAGTATTATTCTTTCAGATTCGTCTAATCATACATTTAGCAGTCATTTAAACCTTCGTCAAAAAAAAATTCACGTAAAATTATCATTTTCTCGTGAATGTTTTATTTGTGACAGCTTCAGAATCATAGAATAAAGTATTAACATCTATTGATACCCTTGTTGAGACTTCACTTCCGTTTCTAGCATTTATTAACACATATGCGACCGAGCCTAATGTTCTATGGCGGAACTACACTTAACTTTTTGCTACGCTCAGTGTGTATATTGTAGTCGTAGAACATAGTCCATTCTGGCCACCCATCGGTTCAATTGTACTAATGCATATGGTCATTTGAGCGTTAAGATAAGTAAGGGCATGACACAGTTTCATCCTGTTTCATTAAATCAGCAAGTTTTTTAGCTTTACAATCTTTAGATAGTTAGCAAAGAAGTTTTCAGGTCGTTACAAAGGAAAGTTAATTCTAGAAAAAAGGGCCTCTGTGGGTAGGAGCCCTGTTTATTGTATTGCTACCAGGTAATCGTACTGTCAACATGGTTGCTGTCATAAACATCGATTACAGGTAATCTGGCACCATTATGGAAAGCGTCAACCTTTCTCAGCTTACATGAACCTGACCGAGAAGCTATCCTCTGCTGCATATGGCAGTTTGACATCCAAGGATACCTATTCAGTTCTGAAAAAAGAGTAAGGTGGAATATTACTTAGACACATAATTAACCCCTCTCCTCGTATTGTGCTGCCTCTAGCACTTCCTGCGTTGGATTCATCATCCCGAAACCGCCAAATTTAAACAAAACGGATTCGTAGTTGTACGAAAAGTCTGAGGTATAGGCTATAAATTTGAAGAATACATCGATTTCTATGTAGAATTAGCCGTTCAACAACTTTTAAACCAATAACTAGGACACATTGGTGCTCAAAATTTCGAAGAAAGGCTTTATTCATTATAAAAACCTGGAAACTAATGTTTCGAGTAATAATTGTGGTGTCCCGATCAGCAAATGTGCAGTCCAATCGGTTTGTAGGTCGACTCTAAATGTTGACACTCAAAATATGGAGGATTGTCGAGCCTCTTCTAATCCACTGGCAAAAATGGATATCAACAGCGTCCAGTGGATCGATACTTATTAATTAGCAATGCACTACCAACAATCCGTGTCCAAAATTTTCTTCGCTGTAACCCAAAAGCAATCTGAAGCAGTTAACAATCCACTTTGTATTCTATGACAGCTTTAATATCTATGAAAACAGCAAAGTTTCAGACCTTAAGCCTTGTTTTTAATTCACTACAAAAAGAAGAAAAGGCTGAAGAAAAATGATCTTGGAGTGGTTCCCAACTTTACCTTTGATACTGGCCAAAAAGGAATGGTAGGTGAGCTTTCCAGTGACCGCGCCGGGTTTTGCGGGATTCTTCCGGGTTGTGATTACATTAAAACCATCTGGCCCGACTGCTTCCACTTCAACGATATGCCAGTCAAGCATTCTAAATTAAACTTTCAGCAGATAATTTATTAGGTTTTTCTTTTAGAGCCATAAGCTTTCACAGACAATAAAATTGAACAAAAAGATACTTTAGGTGTCATATCGCACACATTGTTATCATAACGAGCAAAAAACCCTCTTACTTTAATCTAGTGAAAAAGATTTGCATAGAAAGCAGTGCTACAATGAAAGAAATTAGAAAACACACTTATGGTTAAAATTTTCGAGATCTTTTATCAAAATATGGAGTAGTAAGGGAATTTACGTTCATAGCTAACCGCTTACTCCCAACGGTTCACCGCCTCATCGTGGCTAGGTGCTCCTGGGTGCCGGACTGCGATGTACAGCGAGGTGATTCGTTCCCCTGGCAGGATCACCCAAGCTGACAAAGAGTTTGGCGTTTCCATCAGAAAGCCTAGCTAAGAGTAAACGAATACCAGGATACACCACCGTCCTGGTATCAAAGCCGCCTGGTGGCAAATATCTCCCTTATCCACAAAGCCTGCGACTGCTTGTGGTGGTGAAGATCTGGAGCAAACTTTGGCCAGGCTGACCTCGGGATTCCAGAAAACCACAATGGCTTAACCAGGAAATCTCCGAAAAATGGTTATTATGTTGGGACCCGCACAATCAGTACGGACGGGCTGTTCAACTATCAAGTAAGTAAATAAGCCCTCTTACTATGGTGAAGCTTGTCTTTAGACGTAGAACTAGAACCACAGTAAGAGTTCATTTAACGGGCTGGTTACCCATGTTTACAAGGTAGACTTCTACGTCACCTGTCAGCTGTCACCTGTCATCCCGTTGATGGTCGAGTGAATTTAGTGGGCGCCAATAAAGCTTCCATTTCTCCCTGCTGCGTAAAAGAGTAACTCCATGGATTTTACTCACTCTAGAGACACGTTCATGACCATATCGTTCTTCGCTTTCATAAAGAGTTCTGAATATTGAGTCGTGACCTTCTTGCTGTATGGCCGACATCCCAAAAAATACAGTCGCTAACGACATGTTTTTATCGGTGGTCGTTCACACGCATTGCGTGTCTGGTCTACGTTGTCCTCGAGTGCCTGGTGTATAGAACGGCGTTTTGGACGTTGACGTTGCGATGCGAGCTTCCAATCCCTATCTCACTTGCTTAAAGCGGGATGCTCCTAACATTGCCCTCTCGATTAAGCGTTCTATAAAGTTAAGTGATGTTTCATTCTGTTCATGTGGCGACCGACTTTCTGACGTATAAGCTAAAGGAAGGAAAACAGTGAAGAAAAAGTGGGCACGGAAATAAGTGTTCTTTGTTCTCTTCACCATACCCACGATGCTCTTGGAAGCTTCCCAACTCTGTCGCTTATTTCTACTCACCTCTGGAGCTAGGTCGTTCATCATTTTGACTAGATAAACGTACATGGAGCATTCGAGGATATTCGCTCCGTTGAGCTTGAATGGAGCATGCGTGATCAATCCGTTCTTTATTAACATAGTTTATGTGAGATTTCATCGAAGACCAATCGTTCCACAAGCGTTGTGAAAGTGGGGTAGCATCCGTTCTGTCTGGACAATGCCTGGTGTTATTAGAACGATGTCATTAGTAAAGCGAGGATGATGCCGACCAACTGCCGACCGTCGAATTTCACTTCAATATTGCCCCATTCTAATATTCGTATGACGTTCCGGTGGATACCACTAAATAATTTTGGCAAGATAATTATAGGCTTCTTGAACTATTCTCATTACGTAGATGTCAATGTCTTTGTATAACGGTGATATTTTCGTTGTGAAAATTTTATTTGACACACGCGAAATGTTTTACGTGTTGAGGAGGGACGCCTTGTCTCTCCAAGGCTTCCGTGACTTCTACCCACGAAACTCAGTTAAAGTTTTCTTTAAAACGATAAAAATGAGACAAAACGGCCTTGCGTACTCTCGCAATACTTCAGTGAGGCTTGTTATCGTGTGGACATGGTCCATCGTAGCGAATCCTCTTCCAAATTTTGCTGGCTCACAAGGCCGCCTTTCTTTCGGTGTTCTTTCAGTCTTGTTTTTGATTACTCGAATGAAGAGTTTATGGACGACAGAAAGAAAGCACATGAGACGATAATTGTCGATATCGTGAAAGTCACAATACTTGAGTAACAACACGATCTTGTTGGTCCTCCATTAAATAGGAACCCCGTTTTCTGACTGGTAACGAGCAGAGCAAGGTTCTTCAGGTGTTCAGACTTTATCCTGTAAGGACCGGGTGTTTTAGGATTCTTCACCGATGAAATGGCATGTCGGATTTTGGAAAGGAGAACCGGTGGTACAACATATCCATCCTCCTTTATTTCATATGGGTAGACGTGGCCTATCGAAGAGATCTGAGTAGTATTCGTGAATGATTTTCTCCATTGCCTTTCTGGACACTGTAGCTGTTCCGTATAAGCGCCGGAGTGCAATAATCTTGGTCTTGTAATTGGCAAAGCTTCGGCGGGCTTTGCGAATGCTTTTCCCAGCCTCTGCAGCTTTGGCCATTGCTGCTGCTCTTCTCTCTCTCTATGACCTTCTTTTATCGCTTCTCTTCATAGTTTTGCAAGCTCGGACGTTAGCTCACGGTTGCCTGTTGCTCGTGCGATTCCATACTATCAGCTCGAGTGTTTCTCGAGATAAACGTCTCTTGGTGACTTTCGAACTCGCAGTTTTCATAGCTCTAAAGTGAAGACGTTGCATGAGCCAATCGTATTCTTCGTCGATGCTGTCGACAACGGCATCTTCCTAGTAGCCGACTAATGAATTGAATAAATCCCAGTTTACGGTAGTTCTGGGACTTCGGTTTTGAATTTCTCTACGTATTTTCCTTTTGGTAAGAAATGAAATCCGGCAAAGGCGATTGTGTGATCTCGAATAGAATTTTGAGATCACAGCGGCATCGGTTAGGCAAAGCCTTAGATTTATTGTAATGTGGTCTTTTTCCTTATATCACTCTCATTGAGGGATTTCCACGTCGAGCGTTCAGAGCGGAGCGGGTCTTCTGGAAATGCGAGTTATCATGAGTAATCCTAGTCGTCGTGACATGCTCTTGAGCCGTTCAACCTTCTCGTTCTATTCTAATCCGTGGGTCCCAATGTAACCGTTTGGCGTTACCATCTCAGCGTTAGAAACTTTCTCTGTAGAAAGTCTATCTTTAAAGTCCATATAGTTCGCAGAAAATGGAGGCTGTCAAGATCGATATTGATCTAAATATCTTTAACCGTAAATATCCGATTCAGACTGTTAGTTGTTCGAATGAACCGATTTTTATCGCCGAACTCGTGTTGACGACAAAACGGACACCGCCAAATCCTCTATTGTCGCATATTCCGAGGACCAATCCTTCTCTGGCGGTACAAACAGCGTTGACAATGAATGGCATTGTCTCGTCTCGGCCAGTATCGCTCATCGTTATCCTTCTTGCTTGAATGAGCAAGTCCTCTGAAAGGACTCAGATGCAAGCGTGCGTTTGTTGTACGAACAATTTGTCACCTTAGCCCTTTGAGATTAAGGCCCCTGTGATGACTCTTAGAATTCAACAGCCTCTTTGTATTGGTCCTACTATAAACTGTCGTATCGGAGCTGTTTATGGTTAGAAGAATGAGGCATGTTTCACTGTGTGCTTGGCGTTGGTCTACCCACATCCGGAAAACATTAAGTGTAAGCCAATGCGAGAAAATGCAAATTTTAAGAAACGAACCAAGTGGCAAAGCAGTAAGCTTCTCTCACAGTGCTTGCTGAATACCTGTGATGGCGACGTAGGGACACTCTGACACGCCTATCACACATACTCCACGACGAAAGAAAACTTTCCTAACTACCAGTATAAGAGCGAAATCGAAGTCGCGTTAGGGTGCGCTTTGTTCAAAAAGAAGAATCACTCAAAAATGTATGTGAGCAAGAAGAGTTTCAACCGTTGGCCACAAGCTTTCTTTGAATGAAGGATTCCTCTTGTGTCGAAGCACCTACTGAACCATTGAAATTGAAGGGGTAGAAAGGATTAACAAAGGCATAATTAATGAGTAGTGAAAACATTGAACGAAGTTTCAAGACTAAAACAACAAACTTCGGATCGCTAACCAGCCTGGCGATCACTCCATCGAAACCCAAGTTATGTGCCGCAATTGCTCCACCGGCCATAGTATTCACATTATTTGGCGCTAGTGGACAAAGATTTCGTACTGGTCCTGAAAAAAAGGCAACATTGGTATACTATATGCAGAGTGTTAAGATAGCGTTCATACCCTCGTACAGCACAGTGGGTTCCTCGCTCTTTTGTTTTGCTGTTTCATTGAGCTCTTTGAGAGGCGATTCGAGTTTGAATGACGATGGATGTTTTGTTATCGTTATGGTAAGTGCCTAAAACTTTTCTCAACATAAAACAATCCAGCATAAAAAACCAATTCCAGGCTTTAAGTTAAAGTTTTTCATCATAATACTTTGTCCTATAAAATCCTGGCGATAAAAGATGAATAAAAATAGAAAGGATAAAGCTCTTGGCGTTGATCAATCTGTGAGGGATGCGCCATGCATTCTACTTCATTAAGCATCGTTGGAGGTGACTGAATGCAAACCTTCCCTTTACAATGACTTGCGGTTGCTCACTGATTATCGAGCCAGTGCTGCTATCCTCCCAGACAAGTCTGGTACCAATTCGTCGGCCTCGGAAGGATGGACGGCTTGGTGAGCCATGGACGCGAAAACCGATCATCCCATGTGTATTGCAGAGTGCCTACGGTCACTGCGCCTCACGTGCCCTGATAAAAAGTGGAAAGTAAAATAATCTCACAGTCAGCAAATTAAAGCTCTTAAAAACTTATAGCCTTTTTTCTGAAAAAACGAATTTTTACGAAATAGTTATTCATTTGCATTTATTTATTCAATTGATCAAAGATCCCATGTTGTACAGAGCCCAGAAGTTCTTTCATTCGATTTGCATCCTATCCAACCTATCCGCTGTTCACGAAGGTTATTAGAATTTCGCATAATTTCGACTGTAGTTTGAGGAGTTATCCTTTTTCAGGAATATCGTTGAACGCGCGGCGAGTAGATTCTTCTTTAAATCCTGGGATAGCTGTGCCAGTGGGTTCGTAGGTCTTCGCCGCAAGAAGTTACCGGAACTTGTTGATTGGGTAAAACTTCCCAGACACGTTTACCACTAATTTTTTTATCCCAAAAAAACGAGAAGCTTGGTTGGCCTGGTATAGGGTCGATTCACACAATGACCGTTCACGTATTATTGGCTGTCTCCTCTAACCACTGAACTTTCCGTATCATGAAAGAGCTATCACAAATACTACTTTGCCTTGATATAAAATAAGAAATGCATGCCAAAGATCGAAGACAACAAAATAGATAGTCTTCAGCTGTTGACTGTGTACCAATTGACAACGAAAAAAAGTTTAAAAAAAAAAACAAATGCACCATTAGCGTTCCTTGGTCAGCCATCTTCTGGATGTCGTTGCCGCCCCAGATTGCGCCCGCCGGGACCAGAACTCGGCGTTTCTTGGTGAATGCCGTGGATCGAATGCTTTCCAGAAGATCAGCATCAGATAAGCACGTAGGTGAACCGATCTATACCATAACAATTCCTGAGAAACCTAACAAAAAACATGTGTGTGGTTTTACCTATTGCATAACTAACACCTAGTATTAATACGTTTTCCTCCTCCTTCGATTCTTTAGAAAATGCTATTTTTAGATATTTTCTTTGTTTTTAAGTCTATTTCGGAGTGTTTGAGGTGTTTGAAGCCTTATTTCCTGCCATTTTTTATGGTGGGGCACTACGTGAAATACAACCATAAGGATGCTAAGATACGAGCAAAACTCGAGACGTCAAGAGGTTTCCAACATGCTATTAGCCTTGCCAGGATTTCGACTGCAGCTGCAGCATAACGGGGTTCAATGCTGATTTATACTGCCCGAATCATTCCTGTTGATGGGTGATTGCCCGCATTACCAACAGAGTAGAAAACTGACGGAGAGAATGGCAAATCAAGAGCCTCCTTTGGCGTCGTGGTAAACATGTGAGCTTTCGGTAAGGATAGTCGTGGTTCAGAAACCCAACTGAGGTTCCGAGTTTTGCTCATATCTCAGCATCTTCATAGTTATTTGAAATGTTTCTAAATAGTTGCGTTATTTATGACTATAGTGAACGAACGCGACAACTGATACTCACAAATAAATCACAGTTGTCCAGAATGATATTGACGAATCGGCGAATAACAGCTGGATGCGCGACTTCGATAACCAAATCGATATCCATGAAAAGTGATGAAATCGATAAAAGAGTGTTATCTTTGATTTCTATATCAAAAATATTTCGAAAATTGAAAAACTAGAGAAAGGACCACATGATTGCTGCCTCTTAGATGAGCTTCTCACTAAGAATTCGATTCTATGTAAATTCTACTTTTGGGCTTATTGATGTTTTCTCAGCTTTCATCAGTAATTCACTCTTAGAAACGGTTTTTCTTAAAAAAAAAAAAGCCTTTTTATTCATGTTCTTCAATTTTTGACAAAAACCAATGAAATTGGTGCAGGAGATATTTACTTACTGTAGGTGATCAAAAGTAATCGCATCCAAGGGTAGAATTCGTTTCTCATAGTCTGGTGTTCGATTCCACACTCTTACCACTTGAAAATTTTCCAGACGATTCAGTTCGTCCACCAAAAATTCACCTAAAGATGTCCTTCTCAAGAAAATCTAACCACATCCATCAAAGGCGACAAATCCACTAGGAAGAAAAACTCCGAAAGTAAAAAGAAAAAGAACAGATGAAAGTTCAGGAGGAACTTGTTTCCGACCCAAATGACCGTATCCGATTATGCCTAGCCGCCGCTTTGTTGACATTCCTGTATTTTCCGCTAAATATGAATAAAATATTAGAAAATATAGAATATTTAAATATATCTCTCAAAAAACATTTTATGAACAAACACGAATAGAAGCGACATTAAATACGAGAAAAAAAACTATGAACGATGGGAAACAAGTCCAGAGTTTTTAATGCGGGATGGAAGCGATTCAGTCACAGACCGTTTAACAGTAAAGGAAAAAAAAGCTGCTTTCAATTTTCTTAACCCTATTCTTTAATTTGTAACCCTTCTTTAAAAGTAGAATATATAACCCTAGTGACAAGCATTGAATTAGAGCGATCAAACACTATCGATTAAGCGCCTTCGTTATTAAACACCTGCAGTAATCCTGAACCGTCAAAAAACAAGAGAACGTTTCAACGCCTTTAAATGTTCAGAAAATCGGAAATCTTAAAACATACAGTGGTGAATATTTCCCGAATAACGGAGGAGAAGCTCTCAGAATAATCGGAAAAAAACTGGCATAAACGGAATAAATATTTGAAAGTTATGGGTTATTCATGACCTTGGCTGACCACCTGACGAATCTGCAAAACCGGTTAGGGCGAACAACTGGCAATCATCGATTAGGGACTGTTTCATAGTTCGCAACTTTTCATGGAATTCCTCGACATTGTGTGTGCTTTTGATCACAGCAAAATTTGAAGTTTAACATAATGTTGGACATAGTAGGTTATTTATTGGGTTTGTTTTCCGTTTATTCTGTGAAAGAAAGATAGTTTACGAGATGAGTCAAGTATAGGCAACTGAAGATCATCACGAGCACCCAGCACGATGCTAGTTTGATGAATCGCTGGGCTTACCAATCATCTTGTCTTTCCGGGGTCAGAAAATTGGCGCCGGACGTATCTGGGAAAGGATCGCTCACCGCAATCCAAGTGGGAACCCTCGAGCCCGGCTATCCCAGGACTCCAGGGAGAACCAACTCAACCTGCATTCATGGTCATTCATGGTGGGAGCAAAACCCTCGAAGCCGAAGCACACGTAAAAAGTTGGAAGACCTGAGTGGATGAACGAATCGAATGCGAGGAGGGCTGGGATCCGCACAGTACATATGAGAGACGGGTCGTGTAAAAAAGAGTGAATTTGGTTAAGTTAGAATAGTCGAAAGTTCTGAAGTGGTTAATTGTTATTTTGGAGGCCATGTTAGACCTATCAATACCGATTGGATGCTGGAACCTGCACAGTGCGTGAAGTCCGCTAATACGAATGATAACAAAGATTAATATACTTTTTTGATAAATAAAAAGATAAAGCTCTCCGCGTGTATCATTCGCTGAGGAATGCGCCACCCATTTGACTTGATTAAGCATCGTTTGGAGGTTACTGAATGAATATCTGGCCTTTACAATGACTCGCGGTGGTCCACTGATGTATCGCGCCAGTGCTGCTATCCTCCTAAACAAGTCTGGTACCAATTTCCCGACCCTGGAGGGATGGAAGGCTTGGTCGGCCACAGAAGTAGAGATCGATTCCACGTGTGTGTTGCAGGGCGCCTCGGACCACTGCACCACACATGCCCTGTTTTTTTGAAAGAATAGAATATTGAGGTCGGTCGGCTAGGATAGCCCTCGTTCTTAAGGTCGCTTACTCACAGAAGTCCCTGCCATACTGCTAGTTCTTTTTATGACAAAAAGCAAGGATAGCTTTATTGTTGTTCAAATCATCCGATGATCAACAGGAGGTAGGTGATACAGATGAAAAGATGACATTGAGGATAGAACAATTCTCAATCCGACGCCTGCTGCTTCCTCTACTCTATCCTATTCAGGAAATAAAATTAATCACAATAAACTGGAATTACGATTTCTAATAATAATAATACATTTGTTAGGTGAATACATAAAAGAATTGTGGGCTCCAAAGAGGAGATGGAGCTATGATTCGACAGTTTCCATGTTCTCCAAGCCAGTCTCCATGCGTCTGTTGCGCGTCCCTGGATCCTGTATAGAAATGTATCTATGCCTTTGTGTATATATGTATTTATATATATATGCATATAGATAGAGAGAAAAATGTAAAGTGATTATATAAGTTCCTGTGAGATTTTATCCATAATTCGCTTTCCTACGAGATTATGCCTTGGTGGAGAATGTTCCGGAATATTCTTCAGAAAGGAGATAAGTACCAGAAACAACTAAATAGGGACTAAGGCGACGACCGAAAAGTTTGCGTTATCATGATTTAGATGTACTTGATAAAGCACAACGCACCAATAACCGTGAAAAACGTGTATGCCACGTCTGAAGGAAGCACGAGACAGGGTTGGCATAGTTCCACATCAGGAGCTTCGAGGCAAATGAAACGTGCTGAAGATGTGTGCTGATTATGATGACTTGATGTGTTGACGAAGATTTTCTACGCTACCGTCTGCATCAAAGCCAGCACTTCTGACCAACTACGATGCAACGAATATATCTTTATTTATTCTTACGAACTGCTCTTGTTGAGGTGATACGAGGTTGGTACTAGCAGTGTTGCTGGTCGTTCGATAGCTGACGTCTATGCGACTTCACCCTTCCCAGAATCCGGGAGCATTATATGTAACAATAACCCCACAATTCGGTAAGACATCCACACCACTAATAAGGATCCAACATACAAATGGACGCCACTTTGTTAAAACACTACTCACCGCTTCGTTAGGTGTGGGACCGATCACTCGTGTGTTGTTCACGTAGAATGACGAGTGAGACCCACTCAGGTCAAAGAATCAGTTTGAAATAAGGCGCCTGGTAATGTGCGATAGTGAGCCATTCGTCTTTCTGGTTCATCTCTGGGTTTTTGAAATTTATCCAAAACGCCTTTTGAGTCCTGCGCTTTGATGTCTTTGATTCCCGCGCTAGAATCCTGACAGTCATTTCAAACTCATCACCGTAGTACTCTTGTATCGTATGTGTACCAAGAGAAGTACATTATCGAATTTTAGCTTTTCTATCTGGATATTCTTTTATGCGGACACAAAGTGGTCTACCCGCTTCCCCAATTCACCGCATGCCGTAGATGAGACCAAGTATATTGTGCTTGAACTCATGCAATCCTCGTCTCTGGTGTTAGGACAGATTACATAATTTTATGAGCTGCATAAACTGTCAGAAAGGCGTTTAAGGGCTAAGAGACGGGATAGAGTATTGGGTGGAAGGTCAATAACTGCCACAGAATTTTCAAGATCACTTTTGCTTAGACACCTCTCAACGACGTAACTTATTTCTTTTAATATGAAGAGCAGCTTGAAACGCATCTTGCTCAGGTTTTCTTAATTATAATGTAATGTCTGTCTATGTCATTATTCGTGAGTTTTTATTTCTCCTTACATACTTAATACTTGAACGGCCTGTCCTCACTGGTTGTGCGGGCCCCACCATTATCTCCATTTTTCGAAGATTTGCTAGTTAAGCCATTCTGACTCCCTGGAGTTCCGAGGTCAGCCTGGCCAAAGGCTGCCCCAGGTCTTCACCACCAGGGGTAGTCACAGCCCTTGTGGATCAGAGAGAGATTTGCCACCACGCGACTTTGATACCAAGGCGGTGGTGCATAGTAGTGGTTACTTCTATTTCTCCATTCACGAAGAATTATAAAGGTTGATTGTTACCGAAAGAAAATGATGCATGCTCCAAGAGAACAATACGTTGGAAGCTTTAGAACCGTCGAAGGGAAACGTCCGACAGCTCAACCTGGATCTACCCATGTAATGCCAAGCTTTTTCTGATCGTCTTTTGTGACAGGAGCACCTTCAGCAGGCATGTAGAATCAAACAAAATGATTGACCTTAGTCACAATGGTACCACAAACTCGTCGCTGCAATAAAGGACCAGAGATAGAAATTACACAGCGTACGTTTTATGCATGTCAGTTATCGGCTTCCTATCGAAAAGTACTCTCAGAGAAAGGTAGGAGACTGGTTAACCACACTTGTCCCAGACAGCCATTTTTCAAGCTATAATGCATGATTTACACGGCGACAAGCTGGTCGTTTTGGACAACCCCAGGAAGAGAATCTGTTAGGGTAGCAATGCCTCCCTTTTTAGTGAAAAGAATGAAGGACGTCGAATATTACAATTAATAAAAGAAGTAAGTAAATCTTTGACAACAACTGAATGAAATCAAAGAGGAAAACGTGGTTATTCATTACCAAGCTAGAATTTATGTTGATTGAAACGAAGTCGAAATTATAATTGATTATAACTTGTAGGTATTTGTATGCATGTTTACCTTTTCATTTACTGCTTTCTACAATTTTTCCGGCAGGGTATTATGTGTGATACAACCACAACGATGCTGAGATATTCGCAAAGCTTGGACCCCGGCCCAGATCAAACTAAGATCTTTCTTTCCGGAAGCTCGCGTATTACATACTGCACCATGGAGGCATATGGAAACGCGGAGCAAGGCCCCCGTGGAGTAGTGTGTAATGCGTGGTCCACCAGCAAAGGACATCGTGGTCCGACCTTGCCCTGGTTCCAAGTTTTGCGAATATCCAAACATCGTTGTATTTGTATGTATATTTGCTCACATATCCGTTAAAAAAATGAGCAACCTTTGTAGAAGCATTGGGATCCGGAATAGTGTTGCTAATGAGACCGTGTGACTCCATCACGCGAAAATCTAAATGACTTCTGTTCAGAAGTTTAATAATGAAACAACTAGAAAACCGGAACTTACATTTTGTAAACGCTCTCATGTATTCTGGAAACTGCTCCTCGAAACTCTGCCAGGTCTCAGGCGTAAAATTCTATAAAGGAAAGTATTTGCGTGCACTACTAAGCATTTTTTAAAACACCTGGGAAGGTTAATCACTCATCACTTTACCTGGATTTCGGCGAATAATTCTCTCTTCAGTTGCTTCAAGCTCTTAAAAAAAGTGACTAAATTTGGCATATTCATCGCCGAGTACCACTTCTGTTCCAGCTGAAATTGTTCACATGACAAATTGTTGTGATATTCTAAAGGTGGCATTGCTACCGTATAATCATAGCCAACATCAGATGGCTAGCACTATACTTGACTGTTGAGTGGCCCGTCCTCACTGGTTGAGTGAGCCCCAGCATAACCCTCATTTTTCGGAGATTCGCTGTTTAAGCCATTGTGGTTCCTTGGAGTCCTGAGCTCCGCCTGGCCAAAGGCTGCCCCAGGTGTTCACCACGACAGGCAGTCGCAGCCCTTGTGGATCAGAGAAAGATTTGCCACCACGCGACTTTGATACCAAGGGGGTGGTGCATAGTAGTGGTTACTTCTATTTCTCCATTCCGTACTTTGGTACCAGGACGGTTGTGGATCCTGGTACTGGTTTTCTCATAGCTAGGCTTCCTGATCGAAACGCCAGACTTTTTTTCAGCTTTGGAGAACCTACCAGGGATGAATCCCCTTGTACATCGCAGTCTGACACCCATGAACACCTCCCATCCACGATGAGGCGGTAAACCATTGGAGGGCTAGCACTAGAGCATCTCAAAACAAAAAGAATTCCTTTTCTTTACTTTTATTTTGCTTAAACTAGGAGAATAGGTGAATGAAAATGATCAATCACTTCGGTAAGTACATTGAGTTCGAATCCACTAAACGTTGTAGAGATGATCGACTTCGTATCTGGCGTATATAATGATTTGCAGAAACGGATGGCTCAGTGTTTATTTTTTGTCCTACCAAACAAATCTGATATTGAACTGCTGATTTAGAGAAATGTAGAGCTTACTTTGTTTTAGGCAAAATCAAACCAACAATCCTATGTGTAACGAAAAACCCTCTAACCACTATACGTTACACATGTTTTGCATTACAGAAAATTATAGAAAATCCATTTTTTAAAGAGTGAACGCCCTCATCTTCATACGGGATTTGTTCTAGAGGAATTAGTACCGTACCGTTTTCATGAACATTTTGCCTTGTTCGGTAAGTTTTTCAATTCTCTGCTGAAAGTTCTCGTATATCGACCTCGCCTTCTCAGCAAACTTCGGCGTTTCCTAAACGACTTATAAGTCTGTAAAATTATTATTTACGAAAAATAAAATTAGTGCATACGGTTAGTAAAGCTCTGTTAGTGTCGCATACTATATTAGTTAATGTTCTTTAAATGGGGAATAACCGGTTTTTACGAAGAATCGCGAGTACCCTGCGAAGTTTTCCATCTAACTGCAAGGTTACCGGCTTTGAAAGGGTTTTTCCCAAAGCGTCAAGAAAACGTTGTAATAGGGTGTTCCCCGAGCAGTACAGTAGTCAGCTGCCCGGTTTTCGTGAAATAAGGAGACCCTCTGTCATAAATGGAGTTCCAGATGAAATCGTCGAAATTCCCAACTTAATTAGGGGGAGATAAACTCGTTGGGTGTGAGGATGACACCTATATATCAGGTTTTGCCGCCTTTGAGAATGTCTTTTCCCTACAATTTTGTAGCAAGTCATTGGTTCAAAGAAATGGTTGCTATAGTGCACTAATAGTGTTTATAAATTTGTTTTCAATAAATTTATTTGATTTTAGAATTCCACATTACATATTGCGCGGGATTCCAGCTCTTCTTTTAATCAGTTCGTTCTCTTGCACCCGGTCTTCATGACGTTCTTCGGATTAACGAGCTAGTTCAGTAGTCACTTGATGATTTTTCTCCTTCATAAACGTCGCTGAGTGCTGCTAGAATTGATCCACGCAGCAACTGATTCAGTTGTACTAGTGCGTTTCCAGATTCTGACCAGAAGCCGTCATGCAACGTCGTCCATCACAAGAAGCTTTTCGCAGACAAATCATCAACTTTCCGTCTCCAGAGGGATGCGGAGCCTTGTTGTGATCAGACCAAAGTCCATGCATTGCATTTTGTCTCCCTAAGCAATACGCTTCTTGTACACCAATGTTAGCGAACAATTTTTAATTTTATGTTGGGTGGTCCGTCATCACATCTACTGTGTGCATTCCAGCACTTTTTCCATTCCATTTTCTTGTATTCATCATTCACAAAAGTCTCCAATTGGGCATGTTCTTTCGGTTTACTGCTTGGCGATCCCACTTTCTTTATGAGTGCCGTAGAATGCTGGTCGAGTGGATTCTCTTTCCAATCTTTGGGTCAGCTGAGCCGAGGCGTCTTTACGTAAAGTGGGAAGCGTTGGAGTGGAGGTTTAATCAGCATCTCGCCTCCTTACGGACTGCTTAACTAACCACTCTGCTACGTGCTCTATAGCCAGTTAATGTAGCTAGCAATAAATACGAAGTAATAAGTGCTGAAATAAGTGCTAATAGAAAATAGAACTGTGGGGAAATCTTATTTAATACGTAACCTTTACGACGAAATCTATCATTTCCTTTGAGCTTGTGATATTTTGCATCTGGCCCCTTAAACATTTATTGATGAGTTCTACAACTTCCTGCTTCTCCTCTTCGGTCATGTTTAAGATCGGCTGGATAACGTAGTCCGGAACATATTCTACAATTATAATTAAGTTATTCTCTACAGCAGTTAGACCTTCTGAAGTTTTCGATAACGAATCGAGTAAGTCCACCTATCTAAAGAATAATGCTTTCCTTCTAGATTACGATCTACGAATTCATTCATATGACTATTTTTTGAGGTAAGATGCACTTCAATAGAGTCAGGATAATATTTCTTTACAGATTAAAGGATAAAGCTCTCAGCGTTGATCAATCCCTGAGGGATGCGCCATGCATTCGACTTCATTAAGCATCGTTTGGAGGTGACTGAATGCATATCTGACTTCTACAATGAGTCGCGGTGGCCTACCGATGTGCCGAGACAGTGCTGCTAACCTCCCAGACAAGTCTGGTACCAATTTCTCTACTCCGGAAAGATGGAAGACTTGGTGAGCTACGGGCGCGGAAATCGGCTCCACCTGTGTATTGCAGGGCGCCTCCAACCACTGCGCCACACGCGCCCTTGTATGTAATTATAGCTAATTCAAAAAATCTTTGTTACATTCACAACCGTAACAAAGACTCTTTCTGTTTTTTCGGCTTATCAAACTCACTGCAAAGGCTTGTCGTTAAGCAAAAGTTATTATAAGCTTTTCTGCAGTTCTTTTCGATTCCTCTGAGAACTCACCAGCATTCCCCTTGAGTCGGTTGATGAGACGATTGAGATTGCCGATGGTCATGGTGGCGTTCATTGAAAACGCTGTGACGGCGGCAATTAAAAAACTGAACACAACCAGTTGTTTGTTCATCTAAATGCTTTAAATCTTTTTTCTGTATCTGCTTTTCGGAGGTCTTCTAAAACGCTGGTGAAACACGATTTATTTAGTCAAGTCGTCAACGAAGATGCTCACAGGGTTTTTTTGTCAGACTAGTTTTTTCACAGGAGTTGCACCAATATCTACCAAAACGATTGCCTTTTATTAGTAACTAAAGAAGATTTGCAGCTACATGTAGGAATGCAATTGAAGTGATAAGATCTAATGAGAATGTATGTTTATGGTATATACATATCGATAGATATGGCTGATAGTATGCATGCAAGAATGTATGTATGTATGCGTATATCTGCGTTTGTATGTATCTAGGTGTCTGCGTATATATGTACGAATGTGTTGTTCAAGATAAAAAAAATATTAAAGGATAAAGCTCTTGGCGTTGATCAATCCCGAAGGGATGCGTCATGCATCCGACTTCATTAAGCATCATTCGAAGTGATTGAATGTTGAATGCATAATTGGCCTTTGCAATGACTCGCTGTGACCTACCGATGTATCGAGCCAGTACCGCCAACCTCCTAGACAAGTCTGGCACCAATTTTTCGACCCCGGAGGGATGGAAGCCTTGATGGGTTATGGGCACGGAAATCGACTCTACGTGTGTGTTGCAGGGCGTCTCCGACCACTGCGCCACACACGCTCTTGTGTTCTATATATATATATATGGAAATTATGGTGTCACATTTACTCTTAATGGAATCAATGCGACCGATATGGTTCACATTAATCAGAAAAAAGTTTATTCTCGTGAAACAGGATACCCTTCATTATCGCGAGCTATGCTCGAAAAAAAACTTTGGATAGAAACGATGTCGTCCTATGTCTAAGTTTGAACGACTCTGTAGGATCAATTCGTTGTAGATCGAGCTTCGACACTCTAAAGTTCACCTTTTGAGCCATGATGAGGCTATAAAATCTATCGAAAGAGAGAGAAAAGAGTTTTCCAATTCGCAATAAAATCATCAGAGAAGTGTTTCGAACGGAAATCTTCGGCAAGTTAAGATTGTTGTTGTGAGCTAGTCGGCCGAAGAGCTTTTTGGACCAATTCCAACAATCTTGCCAGAATAACCACTACGCTTTCGTCTTGTATCAAAAATTACTGACCATTGGTAGGTTTTTAAAACAGTGGAAGATTACTCGTATGAAGTGCTGAGATATCTGCAAAACTCCGGACCACAGGTGTATGCAGTGGAGAACGAACACGCGCTGTTGTCCTGTTGTAAGAAGTGAAAATAGTATAGTACTTATAAGAAGCAAACATGATATGAGCTGAACAGTTGTGAGCACCCTAATTTCATTATGATAGTAGACTTTTTTCTAGCGTTCTAATAGAAATTTTTGAGACATACCTGACATAGAATATGCGTAGCATTTACCATCACCATTTTAATGCTATCACTGTTATAATTTTTTTATGCCTCGCAAAGGCTTACTCATCGTGGCTGGGAAATCTTCCTGGGTGTCGAGCCGTTATGTACAGAGGATTCTTCCCCCCGACGAGATTCACCCTGTTGAGAAGAAGTCCTGCGTTTCCATCAGAAAGCCTAACTAAGACTGAACCAATACCAGAATCCACCACCGTCTTGGCATCAAACTAGTCACATCGTGGCAAATCTCTCTCCAGTAAACAAAGGTGGAGAATGTCTGTGGTGTTCACGACCTGTGGCTAACGTTGGCCTGGCTGACCTTGGGACTCTAAGGAACCACAATTACTAGACCAGAAAAACTCCGGAAAAATAGAAAATATGCTGGGACCCACACAACAAAGAAGACGGGTCATCCAAGCATCCAAATAAATAAGTATTGTTATCATTACTATTATTCTACTCCTTTGGAGCAAACAACGTGTAACTGTAGTATCATCCACAAGAAAAAAACGAATGGACTCTAAAACAGAGGTAAAAAACTTTAATGACTCAGTACGTGTCAAAAATCAGCATTTTGTTGCAATTCCCACTTAAATGATATGTTGCTGGTTCGGAAAGATATTTGGTGTGAAGTCAACAGAAGGCCGATTTCCCAAGGTCCTCCGTGTTGTTCTACACCAGTAATCGTAGAGACTTGTGAAACGACTAGAGGTTTACCATCTTGCGACTGAATTTCTTCCAGGATGGAAGCGCTTTCTGGTGCTGACATTTAACTGGAAAATATCAAAGTCCTTAATTTTGCTGATTCTAACAAGAATAAGTAAATGAACTTCTTGTTGCCCACGGCAATTCGGTACTCAGGAGCACCTTCTAACTACACTAAAGCTGTAAACGTGATTATTCAAGTGAACGATGACAATTCATAAAATCTAGAGATGAAATGATATAAAGCTGGAAGGAATAGATGGAGAACTTCTCATCGACATCAACGCAATCATCACGTCGACTGAATGGGCCGACTGTTGTTGATAAACCGCATTCGCTTAAAAGTGAAAGAAGGCCATTCGGATTACCATTCATATGATCGGTAGGTGAAAAATCGGCTCAATTCGTATCAAACCTCTCGTTAAATGTACGACCAATTATTGAGCGCACCGATCGCACACAGAGAAAAGTGCGACCAAAAATGTGCGACGATGCCACCGTAACCTTCAATCTTTTCATTTTGTAGAAAAAGATGATGAAGGGTAAAGTCAGAATTTCAAACACTTATATGGGAGCATGTAGTGCATTAGTTAGAGATGCACTGCAATGCTCATGAGCTTGCTCGTTCATTCTCAAGCCGCATCTCAACAAAACCTTTCACTCCTCAAATGTGAAAAATTGGTATCGGACTTGTCTGTAGGAATAAAAACATTAAACAGATACATCAACAGGCTCTTGGTAGTCACCGTACAGGTTACAGATGCGTTCAGTCACCTCTGTAATGGTATGAATGGAGATGAATGCATGATACATCCCTAATTAATCGATCTACCTCGGACATTCATGTCTTTTCAACCTTTTATGCTTTCAAATGGTCGTTAATAGATGTAATACAGTAAAATTGAAATCTTTTTAAAGTTATCTTTTATAACTCATTCTATCCTTTCTTAAACTGTCGGCCGTGTAGAAACAACAACATTTCGAAAGTGAAACTATCCTGAAGCGCTTTACTACTCTATACGATTTCTTTACGAAAACCATTTTCAGGTCTTTTAGCTTATTGTATGATTAGAATTTTTATTTAATAACTACGACATTATCGAAACTCATGATTAAAAATGAAGACGAAGAAGTCCTGGACTTCTAGTAGACGTCGCCAATACGATAATCTTTTCCTGGATAACAACGATCAAGACAGGCTTTCGTGAAGCAGCACACCTGGAACCGTTAGAAAAAGGCCTCAAAAATGAATTATCAGCCATTGTGTGATTTTTTCGTTTAAACCTAACTCGTACAATGGGATTTGGTTAGTTACAAAGTTGTGGACCCACACCTGGTGAATAGGTGGTCGTACGTGGACCTTATTCTTCTACCTGTCGTGAGACTTAGGCGTTCAGAGATTTAGATTTGGAACAACTATTATCCAGTGGATCTCCCTCACCACGGCTCTCCCTCACATGAGAGATCTCGAGCCGGTTAGTTGCGAGGCTACGTGGCGCTTCCCCAGGTGGCGGATAGAGGGTTAATCGCGGACCAAAAGCGACCTTTGCTTCCCCGAGACGCAGGTGGATCCAGGGGATGAGCTCCCTGTTTCTGCTGCGGTAATTTGGTACCTACTTTCTTTTCTAGGCGCATTCATGCATGCGTGTGCGGCTGCGTTCTTGCTTATGTGGATTGTATTCTACGAGTCAATTGGCCAAAAGTCTGCAATCGAGTAACAGGGAAGAATATGGGAAGCGGTTAGGAGCCGCCTCCAAAAAATAAGCTCCATGTCCACTCTACGAATACGGAGAAGCTGCTAAAATCTCAGGGCCAATGAAAGCTACCTGGATTTCAAAAAGCTATGGTAACGATCTGTAGCTACAATGCACCTACACCTGCAACCGGGTCCTCGATAGAAGGCATGCTCATGCAAGCAAGAAGGACAAAGTACGACGTCATCGGCCTGGCCGAAACGAGAAGATGCCACCCATTCAACGCCGTCTATGGCACCGGAGAAGAATTGTTCCCCGGAACATACGGCAGTAGAGGAGTCGCTGGCGTCGGCGTTCTCGTCAACACGAGTTTGTCCATGAGCATCGATTCATTCGAACAACTTTCAACCCGAATCGGACGTCTACGATTAAAAAGACGTGGATCAATTCCAGCTTTGACAATCTTCGTCGTTTACGCGCCAACGTCGAGCTATGACGAAGAAGAAGTCGAAGCGTTCTATATGAACTTGGAGAAGTTCTACAAAGAAGACCATACATTCTTTAAGATCATCATTGGAGATTTCAATGCCAAGATTGAACCAAGAAGAACGTCTGAAAAACATCACATTGGGACCCACGGATTACAATGGAACGAACAGCGTGAGCAGCTGTCTGAGTTTATCATGGCAACCAAGACAATCCATGGTGACCCGCAAATTCCAGAAGCCCCATCCTCAACGCTGGACGTGGGAGTCTCCCAATGGAGAGTACCATAACGAAATAGACCACATCATAGTAAATAGAAGGTTTTGCCTAACAGACGTCGCAGTTGTGCCAAAATTCTACACGGTATCAGACCATCGTCTCCTTCGCGCAAGATTCTATTTGTCGCAGAAAGGAGAAAAAGCCGCTAAATTCCAAAATCGAAGTCCCAGAACCACCCCAAACTGGGACTTATTCAATTCATTAGTCGGCCGTTTGAAGATGTCGATAACATCGACAAAGAATACGATCGGCTCATTCGACATTTCTATGTTAGCGTTATGAAAGCTGAAAGTTCGAAAGTCACCAAAAGACGTCTGCCTCCAGAAATACTCGAGCCAATACGCCAGCGTGGAATCGCACGGGCTGCAGGCAACCGCGAACTAACGTCCGAACTTGCAAAACAATGCAGACAGGCGATAAAAGAACTTAAAGAGAGAAGAGCGGCAGTGATGGTCGAAGCTGCAGAGGCTGGGAAAAGCATTCGCAAAGCCCACTGAAGCTTGGCCAATTACAAGACCAAAATGATTGCACTCCGGCGCGCAGACGGAACAGTTGCAGCGTCCAGAAAGGCGATGGAGAAAATCACTCACGAATACCACTCGGATCTTTTCGATAACCACGTCCACCTTCCGTCATATGAAATAAAGGAGGATAGACATGTTGTACCACCGGTTCCCCCTTGCGAAATCCGACATGCCATTTCGTCGGTGAAAAATCGAACAGCACCAGGTCCGGACAGGATAAGAACACCTGAAGAACCTTCCGCCAGTCCTCATAAACACACTGACTTGGCCCTTCACACATCTGTCCGAATGCAAGGTCTCTACTCAGTCGAAGACCAGCAAGACCGTGTTATTGTTCAAGAAGGGTGACCTACACGATGCCGACAACTATCGCCCAATCTGCTTACTGTCTGTCGTCTACAAACTTTCATTCGAGTCATCCTCAACTGGTTTGACAGAATACTAAAAGAAGGAAAGCCATGTGAGCAAGCAGGGTTTCGAAAAGGATTTAGTACGATACACCACATCCACACGGTAACAAGGCTCATTGAAGTATCGCTAGAGTACCTTGGCGACTTTGATAAAGTCTGTGAAAAGATTGGTCTTCGACTAAATCTCACAAAAACGATGTTCATGAAGAACGGATTGGTTTCAAATGCTCCATTCACACTCAACTGAACGAACATCTCCGAATGCTCCAGTTATATCTACTTAGGTCGGAAAATCACCATGATGAACGACTTAGCTCCAGAGTTGAGCAGAAGGAAACGAGCGGCTTGGGGAGCTTTCAAGAGCATCGAGGATGTAGTGAAGAGGACAAAGAACACCCAACTCCGTGCCCATGTTTTCGACTCAAAGGTACTTCCTGCACTAACGTATGCGTCAGAAACCTGGCCGCTGCGTAAGCAGGATGAATGGTCACTCAGTGTTATTGAATGCGCAGTCAAAAGGGCGATGCTAAGGATATACTGCTTCATACAAGTAAGGGAAGAGATCCGAAGCTCCGATCTGTGCCAACGATCAAAAATCAGAGATACCGTTGTGTACGTCAAGCTGCCGAAGACAAGATGGACCGGACACCTAATGCGTATAAATGACAACCGATGGACAAGAGCTGTTAGTGACTGGATTCTTCGCGATGTCAAACGCACTGTAGGAAGACCACCGACCCGATGGTCAGAGTTCTTCACAAAGAGCCTTGAAGAAAGGTATGATGCTCGACGAATCCTTAGAGCGAGCAGAACTCACTGTGTTACTCTTGCACGCGACAGGGAAAAACGGAAGATTTACTGGCGCCGGCTCGAGTCACTCGACGAACAACGAGACTACAGGTGATACAGGTAAACATCCAGTGGACTGAATTACACTTCTGCACCCAGGTAGACGTACTCAGATATACCTGTACGATTGAATCCATGTGAGTTATATCCTGTACGTCTATTTAGCTGAAATCTTATGACTAAGAAAAGAGAAAGCATCGATTATGAGAGATGAATCGAGGTCGCCTTCAATAGATATATTTACTCCCAGACGTAATTGGAAAAGGGTAACAATTCACCCTATCCATCAGCGAAAATATCCAACCTTTATCGAAGAACCCGACAACCTGCTGCCTTTGGATTCTTACAAAATTTTGCCCAGAAATAAGGGATTCCACAATATAAGCAACTTATTTTGTGTCTCTCGACCAAGTGTACGGTTAAAGATGCTCTGCTAGAAACGAATGGTCGTTGGTTCTCCCTGTTCACCACGCTAACCAAGCCTCATATCTCTCCGGCGCAGGCAGAATGATACCAGACTTCTCTTGGAGGATGAAAACACTGATTCTACACCTAACTAGCACAGTGTATAATGAAGGCGAAATATGCATTCAATCGTTTCTAACGGTGCTTAGTGAACGAATGGGTGAGGCACCCCTCAGGGATTCATCCGAGCCAACAGCATTCCCCTTTATCCTTTTTTGTTAGTAAAACAGCCGTGCTTGTTACGAAATTCCAATTTTAAGGTTCTTCTATTTCAAATCGGCCCAACAGTGCGTCAAGATTCGTTTCCAAAATAATCTTTAATGGTAGAAATGTATAAATTTTACCAGATTCTTGTGTTCTCATCGCCGCCCTTACTTTCACTACTTTTTAAACAAATGGCACACCTTGTCTTTCGGAAATTCCATTGAATTACATCCATCTTTACTTGCACAACACGACGATGCGAATGAATAAGCTGAAATGGTATTTTCTCGAATTAATGAACGTTATTCGCACACTTGACACTTGAATGGCCCGTCCTCACTTCCGTTGTGCGGGCCCCAGCATAATCTCCATTTTTCAGAGATTTGCTGGTTAAGCCATTGTGGTTCCCTGAAATCCTGTGGGCAGCCTAGCCAGGTCTGCTCCGGGTCTTCACCACCGTAAGCAGTCGCAGCCTTCGTGGATCAGAGAGAGATTTGCCACCATGCGACTTTGATACCAGGACGGTGGTGGAGCCTGGTATTGGTTTACTCTTAGCTAGGATTCCTGATGGAAACGCCAGACTCCTTCTCAGCTTGCGAGATCCTGCCAAGAGATGAATCCCCACTATATATCGCAGTCCGACACCCAGGAACACCTCTCAGCCACGATGAGGCGGTAAACAGCTGGCAGGAAAGTTTATTCGGCCGAACTAATATCGATTGGTATTGATTTGTGCTTACCATTAGGTGTCAAGCAAGTGTTGGTCTCGCCGGGAAACTTGCAGAACATGTTCACGTGTTTCTCGAATTTTTCGCACGAACGTGCGACGCCAATGACCACCAAAACGAGTAACGTGAACAACAGCGACTTCATCTCTGGATAAATAACCTCATATAAGTAAGTAACAAGTCTTTTTATGGAACGGGCATTGTCTTGCTCAAAAAGTACCACCAACAGAGATTTTTAAAAAGTTTTCGGAGCAGAAGCAAGAATATGAATATGTTTTGAGCAACAAAGGATACCGTATAGCCTATATAATTTCTGTCCAAATGTGAGTTTAAAATGTTAACGGTTAAAGCTAAACGATTTAAAAAAGAACTCTGAAGTAAGGAAACTCTTATTATGGAGAAAATTCCGATAAGTTCGACTATTGAAAGTAGAAAGAAGTTAAGAAAATCCGACCAAGCTTTGTTGTCGCTTAGATGAACTTCGGCGTTATCATGGAAAAAGTTGGGCGTTGGCTGTCATCGGAACAGCTGTTTCTCTTCCTCCTCAATCTATCGGCGATGTTCTCCATCTTTTTCTTTCTATTACGCAACTAATTTCTTTGATTGTTCAGGAGTTCACATGAGGTTGTTAATGTAGCACTTAGGGCTGGGTATCTCATTGACAGTGACGCAGTTCATCACGAGCACAATGCTGGTTCGACTTCGCGCTGAGCTCATCAAGCTTCTCATCTCTCAGAAGTCAGGGACTTGGTACTAGACTTGTCTAGAATCAGCTCACTTCTCCCAGTCCACATGGGAACGCTCCCGTACGGGTATCCTAGGAATGAGGGAGAAGCGTCTCGACCAGCACTCAACGACATTCATGAGGATGAAAATCCTTAAGCAGCAGCCGAATACACACACAAAATAACGAAGATCTTTGTAGATGATGGCTGAGAGGAAACGAATCGTATGGAGGAAGTATGGTCCACATAGTAGATGTCTAGACGAGTCCTCCAAAATAAACCTTATAAAATACTTGAATACTTGGATACTTTGATGGCCCATGCTCACTGGTTATGCGAGGCAGGAGCATAATTTCCACTTTTTCGGAGTTTTGCTGATTTAGCCACTGTGGCTCTCTGGAGTATCGAGGTCAGGCTAGCCAAAGTCTGCGCCAGGTCGTCACCGCCACAGGCAGTCGCCGCCGTTGTGGATCAGAGGTAGATTTGACACCATGTGACTAGTTTGATACCAGAAGGTGGATCCTGGTATTGATTTACTCTTAGATAGGCCTCCTGATGGAAACTCCGGACTCGTTCTCTGCTTGGGAGACCCTGCCGGAGGTACGAATCCCCCGCTGTACCCGACACCCAGGAACTCCTCCCAGCCACGATGAGGCGGTAGACCGCTGTGAGGAGCCCTAAAAAACGTAACATTTAATCCACAATAACGAAATCGCCTCTACAGATTAAGTCTTCAGAACCTGGACGTCACTTGATCGGATAGTCTCATGATCGCGACAGAAAATTTGGAACTAAAGTCCCTATACTGATAAGGATGTCGCTCCAGAATGATCTACTGCCAATAGTTTAAGATACTTCCTGAAATGTAAGTTTCTCTATTTCAACTAAATTTTGGAGCGGACCAATCACAATGATCAATGAAGGTGAACTGTTTTGCACAAATTCCTCCAGATTACGAATGGAGGTGGTAAGGAAGAAGTCGAGTTTAAGCTGCATGTACGTATTTTCACAGCACACACCGAACTCGACGTATATCACAGACCATGTTAGTACATGCTTTCTCGATTGGTTGTTCTGGTTGCGTTAAATTTATCGTTATCTGGATTCAGTTTGTTTTTCTACTTTTAGTTTGTTTCTTGAAACATTTCGGAACTTCTCTTTGATCTACCACTTTAGGTTTGCTTACGAAATTTGCTTAAGTGTTCGAATTCCCTAATGTTCTCTTCTGTTCTCGTTCATTTCTTTGTTCGATGTTTACTTGTAACTACACTGCAGTAGTGATCAAACAGACCACTATACATCTTTTACGCCATTTCCTACTGGCTTTTGCTTTCAGGTACTCGATCCGAACTTGATAAGCTGGTCACATGACAACCAAGGCCGTGACAAATGGCAGAGAAATGTGATGTGCTCGAGTATTATCGATCGAAACGGTTGTTCTCTTTCATTATCGCACTTATCTGTTTCACAGTTATTGTGGTCTTCGTGGAAGAGTATGCTGAAGAGGGTAACGGAGACTCTCAGATAAAATCCATCTCGAAAACACCGAACGAGGTGTCGAGCACCGACCTAGGACCGTCCGGAATGTGCTGGTTGAACGAGAAGGTGACTGTCATCGACTCGTGCGTACGATGCAGTGAATTCGAAATGAATGCCTTCAAAGCAAAACACTGTACTCCAACCGGGTTCTATGACCGAGTGAACTGTTCCCAGTCAGGAATCGTGGCCTTCCGTCCCTGTAAACGTGCCCCATCATCTATCCAACCCAGTTTTTACTGTTTCATGGTTATAAACGTTGTTCTGTTACCATTGAGTTACCTAATATCAGTAAAACGTATCGCTGAACTGAATCGACTTGCGTATACACGTGTCACTCAAAGCTTTGAATGTTGATAGTTTTCTAGATGTATATTGGTTTTTTCGCCTCTTTTCTGTTTTCCTCCTCCTCCCCTTTTTTCCTCCTCTGTTTATTTGACGAAACTACTGTGGTGTTCAGTGTATGTGTAATTATGAAATAAACTTTTCTCCATTTAGAACTATGTCGAGCAAAGCCGTGGCTCGTGTTCGTAAGAAAGAGGTCGTCAAGGTAATCCATGGTGCACTACTGAGAACGAATATCAGGTACATGGTTTTCGGTTTAGATCCAGGTTTTCCAGAGTTCCAGAGTCATTCCATAAATTTTTCTCGCTGTCAATCTTTTGCATTTGGAGTTCTCTTTCTACTGTCTTCCAGAATTTAGTTGTTTAGAGCACAAATGGCGTCCGCTGCACCACCACTAGGCCCACAACTTGGCCAGAGAGGTCTCAATGTTGCTAATTTTTGTAAAGAATTCAATAAGGAGACAGGACATATTAAGCCAGGTTATCAGCTAATTTTTTTAAGCTTTAATTTTATCACTCGTCCTCCTGTTGAACTTCTATTGGCTGAGGAGAGCTCTGCTAAAGGTCCCGTTAATCCTTGTCGCTTTTAACAGTTGTCTAGCAAGTTTTGCTCAAGCAAAGGATGTTAGTTCTGTTTGTTTGTTACTTTTATAAGGATTCCCTACCAGCGCGTATTAATGAGTGTTGGGGCGCCTGTTCCTGACTTATAAACCTGAAGGGACATCATTTAAGGCGAACCATGCGACACACCTGGGATCGATCCCTGGTGCCCTGTCTCTCCAAGCCTTGCATACCTCCGGGGTCGGCAGATTGGTACCAGACTTGTCTGAGGGGATACCAGCACTGGCTCAATACCTCGGTGGGTCATTGCGAGGAATTGGAGAGCCCATATATGCATCCAGTCATCTTCAAACAATGCCTAATGAAGTCGAATGCATGGACCATCCGTCAGGAATTGGTAAACACCGAAAGCTTTATCCTTTATCCTTCTTATTACCGTGGGTGAAAGTTTTTTATAGGAGTCGTTTTGCCAACTCGTATTTCAATCAAACCTGATCGAACATACGATTTGGAGATATGTACACCGACTACGTCATGGCTTTTAAAGCAGGCGGCTGGAATTGCTCGAGGGAAGGAAAGTAAAGGTACTTAACACTTAGTGTACTCTTTTTGTTGTTATTATTGTTATTATTGTTATTCTTGCTTCTCATTGTTATGTTTGTTTAACGCTATGACAGACGAAATTGCTGGAAAATTATCTGTGAAGCACATTTACGAGATCGCAAAAGTGAAGTCGAAGGACAAGTGTCTACAAGGTGTTCCACTAGAGGTTCTCTGTTTTCCCTCCAGTACTTTATTGTTCATGAAGCCTCTTATTTAAATATTTTCGTAAAGATTTATCTCGAAGGGGCTTGTTTTCGTACAAATTGTTGAGATGATGGGTGAAGAAATTCAATTTTTGCTAGTAGCGAGATTCTAAATAGAGGGATTCACGCTGTGACAGACGAAATTGTTGGAAAATTATTCGTCCACTATTCATAGAGGTGCTAAGTAAAGGAAGTCATTATTGATTGTGGCTCTAATTTGATTTTGATCCCATGTTCGAAAATATGATTAGCATATCCAGTACAGAAGATCCCACTACTAATTTTCCGTATTGATATTTATTAACGAAGGAAATCCATTTAACTTTCCCACTGAATATTATAAAGAGTCTGCGGGTGGGGAACGAACGCACTATTATCCTTTCCGGGAAGTAACGCGTTTACCACCACACCATGCGGGTACTTCGTTTCGCCTATCTATCAGCTAGTTCTATCGATCTTTTGCCATCAGCAATCACCAGTCAGCGGGGTTGATACGTTAGCGAGACAGGCGAAACGAAGGACCCGCATGGTGTGGTGGTGAACGCGTTACTCCCCGCAAAGGACAATAACACGTTCGCTCTCTACCGCAGACACCTGTGATCCGGAGTTTTGCAGATATCTCAGCACCACTGAAGTTACATTTCGCAATATATTCTGCCATTAAAAAGAGTGGGCAGTAAATAAAGCGGTTAAGATTTTAAAGAGTAATAAGTTGAAGACAGTAGTTAGCAGAACTGTTTTCTGCGTTGATTTCTTCACTTTTCTCGTTCTAGTTGATCTGTCGTTACATTGTGAAGCAGTGCCGAACAATAGGTATTCAAGTTCAACGTGAAGACCTCGATCCAGTTGAACTTAAGAGTTTCCTTGACGAACGACGAAAAATCGTAGCAGAGCAGCTAAAAGCCCATGCAGACAAGAAGGCTGCGAAGATGCTGAGGACAACTTAATCAGGTTGATCCTTGAATTGTTTACTCTTCATTCCATTTCCCATCGTTACTGTGAAGAAATGTAGGTAGTCTCATAGCTTTGCTTGTGCAGAATTGTTCCAAAAATGTTTTTTTTTAGTTTTTGGTAAGTAGGTTTCATATTCGAAAAGGTTTTGATGAAGGATTCTTATTTGACTTTCATCGTTACACAGATGTTCTAAACATCAGTAAGCTTTGTATTTTATTGTAGGAGTTAGTTTATTCATGGCACTTAAAGTTTTACACTTTCTACAGCAGTTCGGCTCAAGAAAATGGTTTTGTCCTGTTTTGTTTCGTTAGTTTCATACTTTTTTGCTACCACTTATTTCTCTTGTCTTTTTATTTTTGAACATTTGGCTTAAATGTTCTGTTATCGACTGAACAGGCTCTTTGCTTTGAACAAGAAATGGGGCGATAACTGCGCTCCGATTATAAGAAACATGTGTATTATATGCTGAGATTTCCTACTAAACATGTATTAAACGGTATTTTAAAAGCAGTGGTAATAGTTGCTTCTATGGGTGGCTATTTTTTAAACGTTTCGTTATTATTCTAATACATTACAACCTCAACTTGTACCTTGTAAGTCCAGAATTGTAATGTTTACTGCGATTAGCTCTTTTGAAGACGCCTTACCGTATTATAATTCTGCTGGGAATGTTTTATATATATCAGACTAGAGGAAACTGCCAATTTTTTTTTATGAATGCATACATTCCAACTGTTTCCCATCCGTCATTTTTTTGTGCTGTTTAAGTCCCTGATTTCTTGAGTACTGTATGGTGGTACTGCAAGAAGGGAGAAGGGAGGGAGAAGCCATTCGCCTTAGAAATGGGCAATATAACGCCCATCATACATGGTGATAAAAGTTAGTGGCCTATATTCACCATCTGTTGCTGATGCTCTTGCATATTAGGGGATTATTAGTCCTTATCGCCGCTTCGTGATAGTCAAGACATCATCTTGCAATCAGCATCTATTCCACGTATCAGACCAGTGCTCCCATGCGGTCCGTCGCCGTGGGAATGTATGTGGAAGAGTTTAACGCTAGGTATAAGCGCAAAGTTCATAGTCAGTAAATTTGGTCAAGAGAATAAAGGTGGAGAGGAGTCTTCCGCTGTAGTGTCGAGTATTTTTCATGAAGGATAAAGGGTGAAGCTGTCGGCATTGATCTATCCCCAAGGGATTCACCGTGCATTCAATTTCAACAAGCATCGTCAGGCGTGATTGAATGCATATCTCGCCTTTACAATGACTCGCGGTGGCCTACCGATGTATCTAGCCAGTGCTGCTGTCCTCCCAGACAAGCCTGGTGCCAATTTGTCGAACTCGGAGGGATGATTTGGCGAGCCTTGGGCGCGACGATGAGTCCCATGTGTATTGCAGGACGCCTCCGATCACTGCGCCACACGCGCTTTTTTTTCATATTCGTATGTGCATAATACTTTTCATAGCAGCCTTTACTCAAAAGTATTGGCGCTCGCACTTTATACGACAGAAACCGATTACATCTATCAAGGATCAGTGGGAATCTTCTCTACATTGTGTTATTACCAGCTTCTGCGTTGACGCAATCCCCGCGTCTATTAGGTAATGATTCTATGAATTAAATACATTACTCAACTTAAGACTTTGGTTTCACAGTAGACAACTAAGAATAATATCACAACTTGTGCACCCCGTACTTCATTATATGAAAACAACGTGTAGATATGAATTTTCTTGAATAAGGAACATCATACATCAATGAGTGAGACACTTGGGTATGACTGCCGAGGCGCGTGCAGATATTAAGAAGTGGTATAGCCATGAAGGGAAAACTGTAACACAATGCGATTTCGTATTAGTGTTTCATTGTAAGTCAATTCTTGTGGTGACCGATTGTCCAGAGAGAGAGAGAAATAACATGAATGTATGACAGGAAACGTTATGATAACTCACAAAGCCGTCATAGTTGCGAGTCTCGTCTGCCTGTCTTCAACGTTTAATACAGCAGATTTTGACGTTATGATGAAGTGTGTGGTAACGGCTGTATCACTGACGATGGCTTTGTCGTTAATGTCGTTTCTACCGGAAGAGGCAATGACTGGGGTTGGATAAACAGCTCTGAGACTGCTTGAGTTCTGAATATCGTCTCTGATTGAAGAGGCGATAAATGAAGTTCCATAGGCAACTCTGAGATGGAATGAGTCGCTAGTGTCGTCTCTGTCAAAAGAGGTAATGAATTCAGTTGGGTAGGCGATCGTATGACAGGATGACTTTCAGTATTCAATCTATCGGAGAATCCGCACAATGACAGACGCGTCGACAATGTGCTGAGCATACATGCTCTGGAAATGAAGGACTTAAGGAACGACGAATTCGACCTATAGGTTTGATTCTCTTCCTAATAAACAGCTAATCTAAACTATACAGTATTTGTTAACATCATACCCGCATGATTGTCGACAGTTTTCCCACATGTATGCCCGACTAGCATTGCAATAACCTTGTGCGGTCCATGCCGTACAACTTGGATGGAAGTTAGTGCAGGCTGAAAGCGCGTGTTAATGCACAGGAGTAAGTGCTTGGGTTATGCTTCATTGTGCAAAGTTCAATCCAAACGCTGTCATCTGCGGTAATAGTAAGGCAACAAAATCTCTCACACCTTTGGTTCGTTTCTCAGCATTAAGCTATTGATCTGGTCTAAAGGCGGTGATTTTATTCTCAAGAAAACAAGATGTAGAATGTTTTCAATGCATGAGAAGGCGAATAAAATTTCGCACCAATCATTAACCCATGGATCTTTTTCTCTGACCAGGTGTTGGACACCGCAAGGATACACTGAAATATTGGTGGCTTTTCTTCACCAACTATGCTGCGATGGTGCGGTCTTCTAATCAGTGACAAAGTGTTAACGATTCGAATTCCTATGTACTTTGGTTATGAGGACCTGGGGATATTACTATTTACCATGCGTATTCCAACTTCTAGTTCCTGGTGCTCCGTTGCAGACATCACAAGCAGGTTGACAGTTTTTCACCATGTAGGATCTCAGGTTGGGGTCATTACAGTGTCCACGGCTTGCCCACGCAATACAACAATAGTCTTGGTTTAGGCAACCTATAATCGTAGCGATATAATAAGTGCAAATAAAACCATATTAGAGTTATAAATTCAATGTCAACACCTTGCAAACGGGAAAAAAGGTCGCCATTGTAGATTCGATTCCACACCAGGCAGATAGAACCCTACTCATTCGGAATTTACTTACTGTAAGCTTATGTACAAGCAGAAAAACCTACTTTACTATCGGTCATATACTACGAAGTGAGTGATCAGTAATACCGTTTGCTATCTAGCCATGTATCGCAATATCGCTGATTGAAGTGATACGCACGTGAGGGCACTTATTAAGGGCTAACGCAGAGAGAGTAAATGCTTCCTAGACGCTACAGTAGCGTCAACACTGTGCTGCTTTCATGTGGATTAAATGAAGAGGGAAACTATACCGTCGTTTGTCGAAACGGCTCTCGTAGTCGTAGTTGTTAATGTAGATATAGTTCTAGTAGCTGTGGGTGTAGTTCTTGTAGATGCAGATGTGGTTCTTGTGGATGTGGGCGTCGTTCTTGTAGCTGTAGGTGTAGTTCTTGCAGTCGTGGGTGTAACTATCGCAGTTGTAGATGTAGTTCTAGTTCGAGTTGTTGAGGGCGTTGTGCCTAAACGCTAGAATGGAGATAATGTTTAACTTTATATTTATTGCGTATTATTTTTTCACGGCAAGGTATTTTCTGAAATACAGGACAGTGATGCTCAGCTATTTGCAAAACTAGACCGCGGACCTGATTCGAACCCGCGATTACCCCTTCCGGGATCTCACATTCACCACCCACTGCACCACTGAGGCCCTTGCTTTGTCTTTCTCTCAACCCGTTTTTGACTCTAACGGTACCACCTCACTGTGCTGATGGTTGACCCATCAGCAATCACCCCTCAACGGGAACGATTTAAAAACTTGGCTAGTAAGTGAACCTACGTCAGGAAGCACTACATTCCTGGGAGAAGCTTAGTTAAAAGATAACGTATAGTGCGTTCGACGTTGATCAATCCCTTACGGGATGTTCCACGCTTCGTTTCCATCAAACACCGTCGGAATGTTTTATCGCATATTTCGTCTATAGAATAACTTCCAAGAGTCTGCCGATTTATTAAGCGTTTACTTTCTTCGATTATTAAGCTAACACGAGATTGAAAAAAGGATTTATTCGGCTATAAGATAACTTAGTGATCCCAAGATCACACGAGTGTGGTATCCATTCGCCAATCCTAGAGGAATGGCAGGCTTAATACGCCTACGGGATCGTACCAGCAAGCAAGGTACTGTGTCTTACCGAGCACTTGCAACCCTGGCACTCACGCACACTTAAACCTAGTTGAAAGGCGTCAAATCTGTCGTGGAGTTATGAGGTTTGACGACTGTTCGAGGTGATAAGCGAAGAACGTCAAAGAACTGCCAGAACTACTGAGAAAAGAACTGTTTAACTGAAGAAATGCAATCAATTAAGTGCACAAGTTTTACTATTCCTTTAAAATGTTCACCACATTGGTAAGAATAGCCGTTTCCCACTGCATGCCCATTTTCATACAAATTTTCACTTAGTCTCATGGGAATCATTTAGCAATAGACAGCAACCCACCTCTACCATTACAGGTTTGCAGCCGAGTCAGGACGCAAGCACCACACGCGTCGCGACAATTCTCCATCATCCATGACAGGTTGCTGTCACATTCGCCTTTATCCCTGCGACTTACGCATCTGATGTGACGATCTGAGCATTCTGAAAACTTTCCTGATCATATTGAACAATCCACTTTATTTCACTGATAAGCTAACACGAGGTTGCTACCACATATCTACTCGGCCAACGCTTCGACGTCTTCATCTTCATCAGAGCCGATGATCTAAGTCATTGGATCACCACTGAACTGAATAACAACCTCATGTTAGCTTATCAGTGAAATAAGGTACATTGATTATTTATGCCGAGGTCTAATGAAAGTTGGTTGACAATGATGCTGAAAGATACTACCTGTTAACTATTCATTCTGGATCTGGAACATCCAAACCTTATGACAACCATCATGAACTAACACAAATGAGAATTTAATAGTTTAAACATCATGGAAACCTGATTATGAATGTAAATACTGTTTTCCTGACTCAAACTTAGTATTCTACGAATCCTTGCTCTCATTTCTAACACATTAGCACAAACTGAGTAAATTTTGTGTGCATAATATATTTGTAGAAATTCGCATTCAAATTATAGGACGAATTATTTTCGTAAGAAATAACCCAAGTTTGCTAATGCTTCGTCGGTTTGAATCGGCTGTTGACGTTTATGCTGTTTTTTTTCACTTAGTATTCGCTTTGAGGCAGATAGCACGGTGGTAGTGATGTCCGTCATCACGATCATGGTGCTAGTTCGAGTTCGCCCCAGGGACCAACTAAGCCTCTCATCCCTCCGGGATCGAGAAATTGGTACCGAACTTGTCTGGGACAAAAATCCCTCTCTGGAACCGAACTGGGAACGCTCCAACTCGGTTATCTCAGGACTCTAGGGAGAATTATTCGATCAGCATTCCACGACATTCAAGATAAAATGGAAATCCTCAAGCAGCAGCTGAAACAACACGTAAAAGTTGGAAGATCTTCGTAGACAATGGTGCTGGGATCCGCACAGTACAGTGGAGACGGGTCATATAAAAAAATTAGTATTCGCTTTGATTTAATGAGATACGAATAATCTTCATTGTTCATTACAATATCCAATATCCAGTGTGAATGTTATAGGGATGGAACAGGTCTAGGTCTAGCAAAAGTGATAACACAAACTCCATCGCTTCCAAGAATGCTCCGGTGAAATTGACATAGAAAGTGTACGTCGTCGATCAATCCCTTATGAATGACCCTTTGTTAGACTTCATTGAGAATCGTGGAGGTGACTGAATTCACGATTAGTCCGCTCAAGAACTTATGTGGACCTACCGATGTACGACTACAACATTTCCACCCGAACACACAAGTCCAGCACCAATTTATTGAACCTTGAAGGAAGGACAGTTTCTTATCCAAGAGGTGCGGGACCGAACCGAAGATGGCGTATGTATTGCAGTACGCTAACCTTTGTGCTTCACGCGCCCCATCAATTCTCAGACTAGTGGGTTGCCAGACTTTCTCATTGACAATTATTTAGTCATTCGAATGTTCGGTTTTTCACTATATCTGTCTGGAATATCGTCACTAGCCTGTATTCAGATCGTAGGTGGTTGGTGTACAAATACCACAGCTCGCCTTGCACCACAAATCCATGTAGGATGGATCTCGCTCACATTCGCCGTTCCTTGCCCATATCGAACAACACTGTAGTTCGTTAAAGCACGTCTAGAAAAGCTTGGATCATTTACACATATTGCGAATCGAAAACGATGGCAAACATTCATAGATGTCCTAGTCACTACTGGTATGTAAGTGTCATATCATGATAAATTAAGCATATGAAGAACACAGAGTTTGGCGTTAGTCAATCCCAGAGGCATAAGCTATGCATCCAACTTCACTAAGCGGCGTAGAAGCAATTGACTGCATAATTACCTTATACAATATATGAGCTGCAGAGACGTACCTACTCTATCGCACCGAGCTTTTGATCTTCCCAGACAGGTTTGCTATCAATTTACCGAGCTCTGCTAGTGTGGCAACCCTAGTTATCCTGGGTTAAGGCGATATTGAACTAGCGATTAAATGTGTGTTGCAGCCCCACCTAACCAATGCGCTGCACTTGAACTGAAATGGAGAGCTATGATAAGCTAACCTTAAACTAATTCTGAGTATAAGCGTGTGGAATGGTAGAAATGAGGGTTAAATTGTAGATTACGGAAATATTAACTTCTATAATGCTGAGATATTTGTAAAACTCCCGACCGCAGGTGTCTGCGGTGAGGAACGAACGTTCTATTGTCCTTTCCGGGGAGTAACGCGTTCACCACCACACCATGCGAGTCCTCCGTTTCGCCTATCTTCTCTCAACTAGTTCTGTCGATTTCTGCCATCAGCAACCACCCATCAACGGGATCGATCTGGGAGCCCAAATCGGCATTGAACCCAGTTAAGCTGAGGCTATAGTTATAATCACAATCTTGACCCTTTTATTTACTGCCTATTCTTTTTAATGGCAGGTTATGTATGAAAGACCCGCATGGTGTGGTGGTCAACGCGTTGCTCCCCGGAAAAGGTAATAGCGCGCTCGTTCCCCACCATAGACACACTGCATTAAGAATAATAGGCAGTAAATAAAAGAGTACAGAAGCATTCCTTTTCCATTCTTCTGTTTTTCATTACTGTTTTTTCTTCTACAGTACTCCTTGCTTTATCCCAGAATTCATTTTTTTACACCTACTTCTTCCATCGGCACCGCCGACGTTGTGGTGAGATTTAGTGGCTCCGCGGTGAGTCTTGGGTCCTGAACAGTTCAATGACTTCTCTGTTTTCACGGGTTTTTTTCCTTTCTTAATTGAGGTAAAAGTTAAGTGATTTCTTTACAAGAAGGAAATTGAATTACCCTAACGCAGATGTTGTTGACACATCGACCAAGATAGCAACGATCTTCGTCTAAAATTTTTTACTTCGGCAACAAAAACCGTATCTTTCTAACTGAAATTAGAAGTGCGTGATTTGAATAAAAACAGGAACAAACCATTCCGGAAACTTTTCCAGGTGGGACGTGGAGTTCACGCCTTTGATCTGAGTGCTCTGCCTCTTAAGGATCTCTAACCCAGACTAACTTTTGTTTAACGGATCCGTAATTTTTTGGCTAAATTCCAATTTTCTCTAGATTACTGCATTCTTACTGTTTCTGTATCCACTACATCTTCCACCGATGACGATTTTTGAGGCACACTGAGGATTACCATGTGATAGATCGCAAAAGAGATATCTGAAAGTGATTTATAAAACCATTTGACTTCGTTTGATTTGAATGATCCTTAATTCCTAGAAGTCCTACTGGACTCAACACAATTCCGATCCTCTTAGTATTAGACTGGTTGGGCGAGGATTTTTTTCTGGAAGCCTGACATAGATAACTCTATTAGATTACTGGTAGGTTGTCAGCAGAAACAGCATCGAATTCTTGTGAATCGGAGGATGGTTTGCCAGATACTTGACGACTATGTTCCTTTCAAGAAGGACGATGATTCCTGGTACTAGTTTGCTTTTTTTATTATCGTCTAAAGGCTTTCTGGAATAGCTAACATTTTAGGACTGATAATTGTTTGGTTCCTAAAAATATTTCGCAGAATGAATTTTTTAAAGAATGAAATAAATCATAAGTGGTAGAAACCTACTTTGATGCACATCTGTTGGGATTCGACCGTGAGCACGTAGGCCGTGGGTCATACTGGTAGAGATTATCTAAAATTAAATGGTGCGGATGATAAAACGGCAAAGGGCTTTGGGTACTGATTAGTAACTAAGTGATCAATCCTGCATAATATATGACTTCATCATCCATCGTGTAGATGACTAAATGCATAACGCAAATGCATCCTGTGCAATCTATGAGTAGCGATGGCCTACCCATGTGTAAATCAGCAATGCCACCCTCCGAAACAAGTCTAGTACTAATTTACCGACCCCGGAAGAACAAAGGGACAAATAGGAAGGTGTGGCTAGCCCGTGAAGTTGGATCAAACCAGTGCCCATGTGTACAGTGTCAGGCACTCCTACCGACTGTGACAATGGACTTTCTGCTTTGGAGAACATCGATATCAATGAATTCCTGGATCATAAGGTTTCCATCATAACGTGGTAATAAGAAAGTCAAAGTCAGAAAGTTTGCGTGTCATCATTGTTATGAGCACGTAGTCAATGGTTCATAAGCTTCGTCAGGGCATTTAAAGTAACAAGTTAAATATTTTGTGAATTCAAAATCCATTCATAAATTCTTTGCACATTTTGCCAAAACTGTAATGATTAAGTGTCACTGCTTCACTAACCGGTATATTGGTTAGACAGTCCGTCCAAATTCACCATCGGAGAGAATGGAGCCATGATGGTGTTTGCGAAATGAGCACGACTATTGCATAAGGAATTATCACTTGGATACTGTTTTTCTCTTTGAGTTCGAGTCTGCAATCAAATGGGATACACTACCATCCTCCATGGAGCGATTTAGGAAATTAGAATGATGCCTACTTGTCGAGAAACACGCCACATTTCCCATATGAGATCAATCATCGAGTGATGATTGAAGAACAGTGGATCATTAGTGGACGATGTGGTAACCAGCATATCACCTAAAACCACAGACTCCCGACATTTCTGGAATATGTGCTCCACTTCAGCTCACCACTATAATTAAGAAGGTTCTATGTAGGAACTAAAACCTTCATAGATAATTGTCTAGCCACAATGTATATCCTAGAGTTTAGTTGTCCATTATACTGTTCCAATTTGAGAACAAATACGATATCTCCATCCAGAAGCTCGCCTAAGATTAAGCTTATTCAGAGAGTAGGTGCCTTTCTGGTCGACATCATATCGCGACTCGGTTCACACGACTCAGCAACCGATTTTAGTGATGAACCGTGACAGGCCTGCAACGATAACCTCAGGGTCTCCAAGTGAAAGATTCTTGCCCAACCAGATAATGACTGATGAAATGGGAATTGTTCCGAAATCCGTGGTGTTCCTTGTGTAGGTAAACTATGAATCGTTCAAGCTGTTAATTGTTAGGTAGAAAGCTTCCACATGGCCTGATCAGTCATTAAGAAATTGACCAGATTTGAGTGCACCTTTGATTTGACTCTGATATTAGTTATTTTAGAGTACGTATAACGAAGTGGTTAGAGGTGCTCCGCAACACACATGGGTTTGGTTCCGCGGCCAAGGCTCACCAGGCCTTCCATCCCTCCGAGTTGGACAAATTGATACCAGACTTGTGTGGAAGGATAGCAGTATTGATTCGATATATCGCTAGGCCACAACGAGTCAGTGTAGAGACCAGACATACATTCCATCATCTCTAACGGTACTTGACGAAGTTGAATGCATGAAACATCATTCAGGGATTGATCAACGCCGAGAGCTCTATCCTTTTTATTAGTTAGTTTTGGTATTTCTTAAAAATGCATTGGTTTTCTATACTACATTCTGTTGTGTAGTCGACTCATCTTATGCGCCGTTTCTCTGTTTCCTACTCTTCACCATTTAAAATCCCTATTGCTCTCAAAAAATAGTATTGAGGGTGGTAGTTGCATAGCAATGCGGTTTTTACCATTTCATCATGCACCGACGTTGCCATTCTCGTTCTAGACCTTCCTGAAAAGACCAAAACACTATAGACGCATCATGGTAAGATCTATATCTGAGTGCTGACCGATATCAGGACCATTTAGAATAACTAATGATTGTAACTATAGCTAGATGAGGTAAGAAGAAAAAAAAGCGTTAGGCGTTTGACCAATTTCTTAGGGATTAATCACGCACTATGTTCGATTGAGCGTCAAAGAGGTTATCGAAGGCATATAGTTTATACAGTGACTTTCCTGAGCTAAAATGTATCAAACAAGTTAGTGATTTTGTTCTCTTGCAGCCATTTAGCACCAATTTGCCGAATCCGGAGTGATGGAAGGGTGTTTGGTAAGACCGGATGCGGGGAACCAACCAATGATCATGTATATATTACAGGCACCTCCATCCACTATGTTATAAGTGCACCATAACCATATGGATACCGATTGAGTCAAGAAACGAACCACCGCTGTATACATGAGGACCACCATGCACATACTCCAGTGCTGCCCAGTTAGCCGGATAGCGACATCCCTAAATGATCATGTTACAGGTTGAAATAGATAACACACTAAATGATTTATTATAAATTCTATGCAATTGATGTGATGCAACAACAAGTTGGTGCAAGCGTTAAAAATAAATTGAAACTCCTATTGTGTGACTTGCTAGAAGAATGTCCTAAGGAATAAAAAGCGTCCATAAACGGAGAAAAATGGAATCTTCTAGAATGAATCCGAGGTCTTCCTTACATCCCTTTATACTCGGAAACTCTCCTTGCAATTTTTTCACTTGCGCAGTTTGTGTTGAATCCTGAATCATTCCTGAAGGCATTTCGAAAAGGCTCTTTACACTAAACAAGAAACGAGACGTTTTCGCACCAAATAGCGGTGGGTAAGACGTCCTCTTCCCTCCTTCTTTCTGTTTTTCGTTAATGGATTCTTTCATGATTCTGTGCTGAAAAATGGTATTCACCTACCCGTTGTGGAGCAGTTGAAGCGAGAACTTGTCGATAGTCGCTGGTACCGACGACGGTCGCGATTTCACGATCCGTCATCAAATTACCCACCCTCCCAATACTTCTCTTGAATACTCGGCGACCCTTAACGGTTTATATATGTCCGAGTTATCCATGTCTTCTATTTTTTCCTTATTGCTGCCATATCTTTTATGTCTTTATGTTCAGTTTAAATCTTATGTGAAGCAAAATTTAAGCTTCATAGAACAGGCGAGTTCTTCAAGACTTCAAACTAACGTGACCGTATTCTCTTGCAACATCTATTCAAAACTTTGAAAATTAGTAGATTTCTAACTGCGGAAGATAAAGTAAGTGGAAGATCAAAGCAGTTTTAACTGTAGTAAACTAATTGATGCTAACGAATATAGGCACTCAACGACGCACATCTACAGCTAGCCAGTTGCGGAATGCTCCTGTGCGTACAGCACCGTCTGCACCATGTGTGCCCATCAGCTCGTCACTCCACAAGGACGAATCTCGTGGATTTGGTAGACGTTCATCAAGTGTCGAATCCCAATACGGTAGTGCCACACTAGGATCAACTCGGCGTAAAGCGATTTCTAACCTGAAAACTGGAGGAAACTTCATATCAACAGTTCTACGTAGCAACGTCCGTTTTTCCTAGAACATCAAAATCTGACAATCATAGAAATGTAGAGATTTACGTGTAGTTTGTGTGCACGTTATTTAGAAGAGTATTAAAGTGTAAGAGAGGCGACTGTAGCGCAGTGGTTACAGGTGCCCCGGAATACAATCTTGCGCACCAGGCTTGAAAAGCCCTCCTCTTTCAGAAGTCGAGAAATTGGTACCAGATCTCTCTGGAGGAATAGATCCAACGGGTCGGTACTAGGCAAGCGCGAGTTTCTACAAAGGCCAGATATGAATGCAATCACCTCTAAAGATATGTAATGAAGTCGAACGCCTGGCGCATCCTTCAGGGATTAATCAACGCCGTGAACTTTACCGTTTTCCATTAAAGTATAACGATATGCGAGTGACGCAACGGTTACAGATGTCTTGTTATGCGTACGTGTTCGTCGTTTCGTAGCCACACCCGGGCAAACCAAGTGTCCACTCCTTAGGAGTCGGCACATTGTAGCAGACTTTTTTGAGAGAATGAACACCTTTATGTAACGGTAGACCCACAAAGTTGCTGTATAGACCATGCCCTCACCAACTCAGCGATGCTTAGTGGAGTCGAATTCACAGAGCATTCTTAAAGAATCGATCAAAGGAATGTCTACGTGATTACTGGTTTCTATTAAGCATTACTGCAAATTGCTCCTACTTCAGCCTTAATAATCACGCAATGTAGTTTTATTAAAAAAATTTGCTGCACGGGATAAGATCTACATTCGCTGACCTCTTGATAAGTTCACGATGCCATGGAAGGAATGCTGGGCCTGAGTGAGCGCCAGGAGAAGTGAAGAACTGCGAATGGATCCGAGATAATGCGTCATAGTCACCATTACGTTTTATCGTCCACATTGCTGCATGATAACTGAAAATACAAGGATTCCTGATGCTCAGAGCTCATAAGAAGAATTCCATGAAATGCACCTAAACATACAAGTGACTTTACGCATTTACGGAAATTCGCTGTCGGATAGGCGAGGAGCAGAGCCCATGCACTGATTTAGATGCACAGTGCGCGCGATGAGAGATTAGCCACGGCCCAATGGCGTCCACACAAAATTAGGCGTATTCGTATATGTATTTATTAACCATCCCGAGTTCGATATTACATTTGTAGACATACTTAACGATTTGGTCCAGCAATTTCTTGAGACAATAAAGGAAAACTTATATTACCGCCATATAAATTGTACGCAGTTCACCACGTAATATTCGAAACAGAAGTTTTTCGGAGTCTAAAAGTACCGTTGTCTCTCATCATCCGTCAGCACACGGTATTCCTTGCGAGTGGCTCTTCTTAGCCGACGTCCACTTGCTAGCACACAGTTGGAGCCTCCAGTTCCTTAGAAGCTTTTGTGTAATATTCACTATCACTTTCGAAATTAATTCGTACAATGTTAAGTCTTATTTACTGCCTATTACAATTTTACGCCAAGGTATTATGTATGATGCAATCACAATGGTACTGAGATATCTGCAAAACCCTTGAACGCAGGTGTCTGCGGCGGAAAGGAACGCGCTATTACTCTTTCCTTGTGCTAACGCGTTCACTACCACACCATGCTCATCTTTCGTTCCTTCTTCCTCTCAGATGATTTTCCATTTTCTATAATTTCTAGTTTTTTCATTTATTGCACATAAATCTTCTCAAGGGTTCATTGTCTCATGGTGGCTGGAGAGTTTTTTTGTCAACGCACGGAAAGGTTAGTAAACTAAAGAATCAACAGCTTAGAGTATTTTCATACCCTACGAATGAGCGCAACCCATTGAAAAGCATTAGCTTGCAGCAGGAATGAGTGAAATTTACTGGTGGTCTCTTCGAGTAATTTGATAATTAACAGGACAACATTGTAAGCAAGGTGTACTAGTAATGAAGTAATGTTGCAGGATACGTATATGGTTTAATACCTCCAAGAAATCTGCACAAACATGCAATATCCATGCATTCGTACGCATTTCTAGCAGCTGGGCCCACGGATTGCTGACCAAACAGCCCGGTCGGAATCGGTGACTCCTCATGTGTCCTTGTCTTAGAGGGGACGTTCTGAAAAGTGGCAGTTTGCATATACTTTTTACCACTTTTTCTCTATACGAAAACTTTTCTATGAGGACGAAAATGTTGTTGGTGCCAATAAAAGCCTTTCCGAAAGGGCCAAGTTGCGAATGAATTGGCCTAGCTAAATGCATACAGTGGTGATTCGACATGTAGCATCTGATTGTCACCAACCAAATTGCACTGGCACGTTTCGTCGTAGGACTTATAAATAGTTGGAGACAAAAGTATCATTGACTGAAATCCACGTGATGTTCACCAAACGAACGCCGATGTTATGGTGGGACTTTACGAACGTTTACAACAAACCATCAAGCACGACGAACTATCTTATACTATTTGAAACTGACGGAAATGACAGAAAGTAGCTAGAAAGTAGTACAATGAGTAAAATTTCTAGTGGATTCCTTCCAAAATTATATTGGAGTGGACAAATCTTGCAGTGACCCTTTTTTGGGATGTAGCGCAGTAAAACTTCATCGCTAACAGAGGATGCGATGGAAGTAAAAACATAAGCAGTAAAGTAAACAGTAAGTTTTACAGTAAAAACCTCCGTAGGAAGATCCTATATTAGTCAAAAAATCCTATAAATCTTTGTAATGACAAATTTCTTTAGAATCCACTGACTCTGGAGATCATAGCCCATTGTGTAATCTCTTGGCACATGATTTGAATCGCCTCTGTAGGTGCACTGGTACAGTTTGCTTGAGCATTTGTAGTCCTGGACGATATGATGAGCAACATTCCGATACTACAAAGCTCGAAAACACCGAACATCTACACTTCTGAATAACTTGCTATAGTATTGACTACAAGAAAGGTACTGTAAAAGAAATAAAATACTGTACAAAAAAATTCAGGATAGTAAAAGGTATTCTGGTAGGCAGGCATCGAAAATGGTCATCATTTGATGAAAAGGCTGGTAAGTTTAATAAGCTCCGTTAACAGTAAACAATGGTGATGAAGTTAACGTATATATTCGATAAAATTAGGTCATTATCATTATACGTCCTTGGTACCAACATCATAAATCTAACAGCTCTGTAGTAAAAAGCCTAAAAGGCTGGAAGTAAAACTTGCGACAAATGATAACTAAAGCAATTCACTTTCTGGGAACTGCACTGACTTTTGTTTATGTTGCTGAGGTTACACGAGGTTGATATTCGGCTATCGTTTCCACGTCTTCGTCTCCAATAGGCCCGACGAAGCCAGTCGACTTATTATAGTACCGAGGTTAAATGACGGTCGGTTTCAAAATTACTGCAGTGACTCTTCCTAAGAACACTTCCAATGAATATAAGACAGACAGTGGTGGCATAAACACCTAGCCGTATGATGCTTAAATCAGTAATGAATGGTAAACATTAAAGGCCAAGAGTCTTACTTGCTTTAGTCAAATACTTTCTCTTTTCTTAGCATCAGATGTCATAGACTCGTCGCTAACGACTTCGTTAATCGCAACCAAGCAATCACTCGTCCTTAAGTGTTCTCTTGTAGATATCACCAGGCTTGTGTTTTCGTTATAACACCCTTGACCTCTATAGTCTTCAACAGTGTAGCGCTTATTAAATGCCGTTCGTCGACAACAACAATAGTATCACACATGTGAAAGTTCTGATGTTTGCATTCACGAAGCACCGGGACGCGTGTAGCGCAGTGGATAAGGCTGGAATGTAGTAAGCAGTGGATCGATTACTGGTTCAATCTGCCAACTCCGGACCACCAAGTCTTACATCCTTCCGGAGCAATCAAATTGCAAGTAAACCTGTCTGGGAGGACAGCAGCACTGACTTGGTACATTGGTAGGCCACTGAAAGCCATTGTAAAGACCAGATATGCAATCATTCAGTTTCGCAATGGTTGACGAAATTGATGGCGTGGAACGCGACCATTAAAGGCTGATCAACGCTGAACGCTTTGTTCTTCTAAACTTCTATTGCAGAGCGCCAAACTCATTTTCTCTGAGTCCTTTGGGACTTTTTGCCCAAGAAACCATGTGGAGTCTTTGGAGACTAAAAACATGATGATGGATCGAAAGCAGCCTGTGTAGAGATCAGGTGCGCTATAGGGTCAATGGATAGTCCACTAGTACTCGTTCATCTAACTAACAGGAGTGCACCAAATACAGACGAATGTAACTAATACATTATAAAGCAGTTCCGAAGGCCCACTTACTACTAAGCTCGGCATTGCTCAAATAATTCAATGTTTTATTGATGAGCAGACACGGTGTTGCTAACGACAAGATTTATTTAGTACAATACTGGCTATCGTTTCGGCAGGTTCCTCTTCTTCAGAACCTGGAAAGCCCGAACTGACATACGATTCACTCAGGCAAACAATTTCATAACCTTAGTAAAAAAAATTGATGGATAAATTCTTTCCTCTAATAATCATCGTTTCGTTTTTTCAAGTCTTCCAACTATTTGTTGGAGACTAGCGGCACGGGATCTTACACGGCTAACGAGTGTGCATGACTCAGGCCAGCGGAAATCAACCTAAGTTATGATGAGAGGTCGCGCGTGATCACAAGACACTCCTCCTTGCGATTCATATTTAGGTTTTTGGAATTTATCCAAACTCAAACAAATGCAAGCCCATCTTGCGTGTACTCAGATGTCCTGCACCGTTTACGTAGTCCTTCGACACTACCACGCTTTAATCTGCGAGCCCCTTATACGATGCGAAAGAGCTATAAACATGTATGGCATCTCGATCCAGTAGCTCATGGCTCTTTCAAAAAAGTGCCTAAGCTGGTTAATCATTAGATGGTAATGGAATCAAAAAAATAAAGGATAAAGCTCTCGGCGTTGATCAATCTCTGAGGGGTGAGACATGCATTCGACTTCATCAAGTATCTCTAGAGGTGACTTAATGCATATCTAGCCTATACAATGACTTGCCGTGGACTACCGATGTATCGAGTCAGTGCTGCTATCCTCCCAGACAACTCTGATACGAATTTTGAGACCCCGGAGGGATGGATGGCTTGGTGAACCTTAGGCGTGAAAATCGATCTCATGTGTATTGCAGGGCACCTCTAACCAATGCGCTATGCGCACCTCTGTCAAGGAAATGAGGGGGTCGACAATGTGACAGCCACTGGCACCAAGAAATGCTGCTGCCTTTATGATTAAGGTAGAAAGTACAGCAACCGATCTTCGGCCATCACTCTAGTGTAGACATATAGGCGATTGCATGATCATGTACTGCACGGAGGAGAAGGTGGATAAATGTTTTGAGTTATTGAATGAACAGTCAGCGTGCATAAACTTCACTCAAGAGACACCGCAGGAAAACATAGCTCTGTTTCTGAGCCCTCAAGCTAACCTATGTAAAACCTCCTGCAACACAGCCAACTAATGAAATCCTACTTGTTCATCGCCCCTCCTCTCATCCTTCACACAAAACGCGTGCTTGTGAGAAAGATGCTTCGCACAGCCATTATTACCTACACAGAAAGAAACCAGAAGGAAGAATTTTTAACTTGGCGACGAAATTAGCTATTTCTAATGGTTACGAAACGATGGTCTTCGGGATACGTTCAGAGAGAATACAACTCTCCTAAAGAACTCTCCCGGAAATAAGGTCGTGCTTATCATACCCCTAATTCCCATAAATGCGGCTATAAAGCACTTCTTAAGAAGCGCCGGTTTAGAGAAATCGGTAGCGATGGTTGAAAGACACCAGCTAGTTCGGAGCAGTTTCTGTGATCATCTATGCACAACGAAAAATTACATAATTGCATGCTTTTGGGCAGAATATATCCGAATTTTGTGGAATTAAACCAAAATTATGCTGAAATATTTCAGAACTCCGGACTGCAGGTGCCCATCACCCACGTGTTCAATCCCCACCGTAGACATCGGAGGTCCGGAGTTTTGCAAATATCTCAGTATTTTTATGGCTGTACCTCACATAATACCCTGCCGTGAAAAATTGTGTTAGACAGGAAATAAAAAGCCAACATTATAACCAAGTTCTTGCAAAGCATTCAGCGACGAATACATTGGTGAAATGAGTAGACCACTCTGCTTCCGTTTGAAAAGAACATGTAGTCGGACAACTCAAGTAGAATCGCAAGTAGGAGTTCTTTTTGATCATACGTCACCTCGCGCCATAACTCAGGTCGACTTTTTCTGATCTGAACCAAGCACATTCCCAACCCTTGTGAGGCTCTGTAGGGCTGGTCTCTATTGAATAAGTGGAAGATTTGGAAAGAACAAAACGGTGAGTTTTAACTTATTATTTACTGCCTACTCTTTTTAACGGCAGGATATACATTGTGAAATATAACTTCAATGATGCTGAGATATTTGCAAAACTCCGGACCGCAGGTGTATGCGGTGGGGAACGAACGCGCTATTGTCCTTCCCGGGGAGTAGCGCGTCCACCACCGCACCACGCGAGTCCTTCGTTTCGCCTGTATCGATAGAACTAGCTGAGATATGGTCGGAGGCGTCTTGCGTCACACACATTTGGTACCAGACTTGCCTGGGAGAATAGCAGCACTGGCTCGATACATCGAGTATCGATAGAACTAGCTGAGGGATAGGCGAAACGAAGGACCCACGTGATGTGGTGGTGAACGCGCAACTCCCCGGAAAGGACAATAGCGCGTTCGTTCCCCACCGTATACACCTGCGGTCCGGAGTTTTGCAAATATCTCAGCATCATTGAAAACGGTGAGCGTTTGAGAGAAGCCGTTAACCACGCAAATAAAAAAAATCTACGTACCAAGTTTTCTGTTGGGGTTATGGAAGTGTTTGACAGTGCAGATTGCGTTCCACTTGGCCTGTCCAGTGTCTGAAGAAAGCGAAACCGCCGATGTGTCACCCAGTATTGCACTGAGTAAATCTTGTTCTTAACAACCCCGTGTCTGTTCATCAAGAAAACAGTGAATTAATACATAATGGCTGACAGATACTGAGCATCACATATTCACTAAAAGCAGTGGTCGCCTTCAAATTCAAACCAGACCAATTAAACGCTCATTCCAAACAAATTCGCAATACTATCAGATTTTGTCTTTTGTGTGGTTGCAAGGCGTTGATTAATACCTTTGTTACGCGCCAATCATTCGACTAAACCCAGCATCGTAAAGATAATTGAATGGATATTTCACTAATGCAATCATTTCCTGCGACCTATCAGTGCAAGAGAACGCGTGCGGTGCAGTGGTCGGAGGCGCCCTGCAATACACACATGGAATCGATTCTGGCGCCTATGGCCCACCTAGCTATTCATTCCTTCGGGATCGGTGGTACCAGACCTGTCTAGGGGAATAGCAGTAATAGCTCGATACATCGGTGAACCACCACGAGTCATTGTGAGGGCCAGATATGCATTCAATCACCTCCAAACGATGCTTAATGAATGAAGTTGAATGCATGGCGCACCTCTCAGGGATTGATCAACGCCGTGGGCTTTTTTTATCAGTACAACAAATCAGTCTTTTCCTCTTGCAGACAGTCTGCTACCATTTTCCCGACCCCCAACGTAGAGAGTGAGGGATTCGTAGTCCAAGTGGATAAAACAGCTACGTGTGTATTGCATAACACATCTGGCTGACTACTGTGCTATAAGCGACAATTGCTCATGTTATTCTTGTGTTTGAAAATAAAGCGCATCGTTTGTTGTGTATTGTTTCATGAGCGCTTAGATTTATTGATGATGTATCGAGACCGATGGAGAAAAAACCTTGTTCATGACGTGAATAATCAGTTGAGCTAATAATAACAATTTGAGCGGTGCTCCACTGAAGGAAATTGGACTTCACAGGACGACGAATACACCACATCGAGAAAACGAACGACTGTGAACAACAACTCGGATCATTGGGTCTGAGAAAGACGAAGACGTCAAAACGTCAGTCGAATAAAAGTTGTATAATAACTTTGTGTGAAATAAAGAAAAGGATAAAGCTCTCGGCGCTGATCGATCTCCGAGGTATGCGCCATGCATGCGACTTCATTAAGTGTCGTTGGAGGCGATTTAATTCATATTTGGGCTTTAGAATGACTAGCGGTAGCCTATCGATGTATCGAGCCAGTGCTGGTATCCTGCCAGACAAGTCTGGTAGCAATTTGCCGACCCCGGGAGATGGAAGGCTTGGTGGGCCATGGGCGCGGGATCAATTCCACGTGTGTGTCGCAGTGGCGCCTCCAATCACTGCGCCACACGCGCGTTACAACCTCTTGTAAGTTTAACAATTCAAAAAAAAAAATACTTATTTACATGTTCTTACAAACTGTTGTCCTTTTTGAGCCGATTCGAGGACTACAGTCCCATTCGCAGCAGTACGGCTCTGAGGAAGACGAATTCGCCGAAACGTCGACCATCGAACAACAGCAACAGAAGCAACAATGACAACAACAACAGTGACACTTATACCAACCTCGCATCGGCTCAACAGGGGCAGTTCGTAAGGACATGTTAAAAAAATATGTCGATTATTTATGTCGACGTTTATAGAAACCCAGTATTTTGAATGCAAAGAAATTTATGTTAAAAGCCCAATATCGACTCGCGCTAGAAGTCTAAACAGGTGTAGAAATTCGATTTCACGCTCAATCAGCAAACATTTGAGCAACTCGCTAGTGATGACGTCACGAAACATCCACCAAGTTTGTGTATTGTCCGTCATTACTGCAATGCAACAGTCCACTACCATGTAGACCTTAGGAAAGAAGCTACGATCTCATAGACGTCGGCTAATTTTTTTCCTCGAAAACGGCATTTATTTTAGAGCTAGAGTAAGCCGACCAGAAAAGATTTTTCGTAAATATCCTAAATGATGGTGGTATTCCACCTTCACAGGAGCTTACTACTGAAAATGATCCAGTAGACGACTGGAGTAAGTAATTCATCTGCTTTTTCTGGGATTCTACATAGGAAATTACCGTTAACAACAGATTTGTTCCTTTGTTCTGAATTATTCCACAACGAGGAAAAAAATTCCCTCCCTTAATGAAAAGAAATCGGCGATGAAACTCCGTCATGAATGCTCGTATGTGAGCATTTTTGTGGCTGCACTTCACATAACACCCTGTCATGAAAAAAGACCGTGAATAGAAGTTAAGCTCTACGATAAACTAAAATGATGCTGAGATATTTGCAAAACTCCGGACCACAGGTGCCTACGGTCGGGAACGAATGCCCTATTATACTTTCCGGGGAGTAACGCGTTCACCGCCACACCATGCGGAATTTGGGCTCCCTAGATTAATCCCGCTAACGGGTGATTGCTGATGGCGCTAATCGATAAAATTAGCTCAAAGACAGGCAAAACGAAGGACCCGCATGGTGTGGTGGTGAACGCGTTACTCCTCGGAAAGGACAATTGCGCGTTTGTTCCCCACCACAGACACCTGCGGTACGGAGTTTTGCAAATATCTCTGCATCATCTTAGCTGTATTTCGCGTGATATCCTGCCGTTAAAAATTATAGTAGGTAGTAAAAGAAAGGTCAAGTCTGCGATAAACGTCTAAACGTTTCCTTGCATAAGCCTTTTATTTTCTTCCTTATCAAGAAGTACTGTGAACTCGTGGGTTCTTTGAAGTCAAAGAGGAAACCTTCCCTATTTATCCGACTAAAACGTATCCAGAACCAACCAATTTCCTCTCAAATTTTCCCAATTAGTTAGTTCCGTGCTTAGTGCTTCGTGACTACCTATCGTTTCTGTCTTTGCTATTTCGCAATCCCGTAAATGTTCTATTAATCTCGCACTGACTTACTATTCTGGTTTATAAATGATTTACAGGTAGTTATCCTAAGAATTATAAAATAAAAGGATAACGTTCTCAGCGTTGATCAATCAATCCCTCAAGGATGCGCCATGCATTCGACTTCATTAAGCATCGTTTGGAGGAGATTGAATGCATATCTGGCTTTTACAATGACTCGCGGTGGCCTATCGATGTACCGAATTAGTGATACCATTCTCCCAGACAAGTCTGGTACCACTTTGCCGACCCCAAATGGATGGGCGGCTTAGTGGGCCATGGGCATGGGGATCGACTCCACGTGGGTGTAGCAGGACGCCTCCGACAACTGCGCCACATGCACGCTAAGAATTAGAAACAATTGACATTTGAGGGTTCATTGAATAATGAAGAAAAGTCAAGATATAACAAAAAAGAAAACACGTAACAAAGCAAGTGGGTAGTCAATTTCAGTCCATCTGGTGAATGCCACCTGTTGTAATAGAATGGGCTTTCTTATGCTCTTCTATGAGTGGTGCTTATGAAAGTGAACGAGTTTCAAAATTTTGACTCACCAGTATTACGCACCAAACCTACTACTAATATTGTTTTCAATCCACGAATGAGCAATGGGATTTGACAACCACAGTTTAAGCACTGGCGATGTAATACCAGAGTAAAAGAAAAGTTGACTGCATGACTTTATCAAGGTTACGCGACCTGCTCTGTCCCTTACAGCAAGATCTGTCCCATCAATAGGCCCATGATGCCCTTCCATTTACTCATTTGACTAAATCTTCACTACCTTGTTACAACATACTATATCATATGTTATGGTGTCATATCTTAAGATTCGAGTCAGTGTGACGACGGATGTCCACATCGCGAGTACAACCGCCTGTGCACAATCGACTCAAATTGTCGTGGCTCTGTAGAAAGGAATGACAATACAAACAACATTCACTACCCAGGTGGATTCTTTGCCATTATGAACGACATCAAACTCTAATGAAGTATTACAGGGAAGCATCAATGGCTGCAACGCTGCTACCTGCCATCCACAAACCTTCCGTGAGAACCTGGGAAATCCAGAACACCTCGTAATCTTTTCTTGGCTCCAATTAGTTATTATGTCAATCCCATTGAGCCTAATGAGAGCAAAATGAGGGCACTACATTTGCCACATTCATATTATGATAAGATTAAAAGAAAAAGCCACCGGCATCAACACGCGATACTGATATTCAATTCGTAGAAAAGAAGGCGCTTCATCAATATGCAGATCTGACTCACATTTGGTTTCCTTTTCTTTAAATCCTTCATTTATGTTTGCAAATTTACTGACTTGTTTACGGTTCACATTTCAATACATCTGTGCAACAAGAGCGACAAAACGCTTAGCTGAAATACCCTCTTGTGTAAATCACTTCTGGGTAAGATAGTCGATTTTCTGAGTTTACTGCATGATATGTAAACATAGTGAATATTGTTCCCAGGATCGACTTTCTCTTAACCTCGGCATTGGAATATGAATGTGTCGTTTTCTTGTTCAGCAATCGCGAGGTTTTTAAATAGCATACATTTACTTCCATAGAAAAACAAAAAGCAATACAACGCCAGCTGACGTTTCGGCAGTATCGCCTTCTTCAGAGCCTGGAAGGGTATGCTGATATACAATCTACTAGGCCAAACGCTTCAATAACACTTACAAAAAGACGAAAAACTCTTTGGTAATTACACGATCAACAACTTCTCGAAAAACCCACCGCTTTTTCGTGACTTCCAATGAGGAAGTTTAGAACAGCTGATTATAGTCGCATGTGGTTGACGACTGCACCATCCCACATCAAAAATCGATGCGAACGTACGGGATCAGGTCGCGTATGACCTCCGGGCATTCGTCCCTGCTATTCATTGTAGGGTTTTTGGCATTGATCCAAAAAGCCTCTAGGAGTTTTCACGCTGGTGTTTTGGACTCCTGTGCATGGATATTGACTTTTACTTCAAAATCGTCTCCGCTATGCTTTTGTATCCTATGCGTGCCTAGTGGGGTGCTTCGTCTTAGTTTTCGTTTGCCATCTAGGTGTTCTTTTATACGGATACACAAAGGTCTGCCCGTTTCGCCAATATATTCATCTCCGCAATTGTTACACGAGATCAGGTATATCGTACCCGAACTCATGCAATCACCGTCCCTTCCGTAAGGGCAAATTACGCAATTTGTTGTTTCACACAGACGGTCATACAGGCGGTTGCGAACTAATTGGCGACGTAGAGTAGCCGATGGAATTTCAACTATCGCTACCAATTCCTCTAGACTTGCCCTTCTTAAGCATCGTTTTATAGNGGATATTGACTTTTACTTCAAAATCGTCTCCGCTATGCTTTTGTATCCTATGCGTGCCTAGTGGGGTGCTTCGTCTTAGTTTTCGTTTGCCATCTAGGTGTTCTTTTATACGGATACACAAAGGTCTGCCCGTTTCGCCAATATATTCATCTCCACAATTATTACAAGAAATCAGGTATATCGTACCTGAACTTATGCAATCACCGTCCCTGCCGTAAGGGCAAATTACGCAATTTGTTGTTTCACACAGACGGTCATACAAACTTGCGAACTAATTGGCGACGTAGAGTAGTCGGTGGTATTTCAACTATCGCTACCGATTCCTCTAGACCTGCTCTTCTTAAGCATCGTTTTATAGCTGCGCTTACTTCATCGCTTATAAAAGGCAACATAAACGGGATTTTGTTTTGGCCAAGTGTTTCGCGTGGGCGCGTCGTTCTCCTTGCAAACTTATCTCGTGGGGTTACTATTTCGTAGCCATTGGAGATGGCTATTTGCCGAGCCAAGTCGCACGATTCTTCCTTTAGTTCCCTGGTAGTGCACACAGAGGTGGCTGTTCGAAACATGTTTCTCACAATCGCCCTCTTTGTGTGTGAAGGGTGGGAAGAAAAGAAATGGACAAGGATGTTCTTGTTACTTGGCTTTCGATACCACTTTGTCAGGTAACCGCTACTTGATAGATTTATTTGGACGTCCAAAAACGGAAGCCAGTTTTTTCTCGGTTTCTCCCGGGTGAACTTTATGTCCTCGGACTGCTCGTTTAATAATTCGAAGCGTTTGTTGATTTCATCCTGCGTAGAGAAGACGACAAAACAATCATCTACATATCTGCAGTAGAGTAGAGGCCGGAGATCGAGAACAGGGGCTTC
>UYYA01004577.1:0-88183 GCA_900624975.1 Angiostrongylus costaricensis | reverse complement strand
TTGGCTACGCAAAAAGGAGATGATGGAAAATCCACCAATAAATCCAATACTTGCATACCTGGAGAGTCCGCCTTGAATTTCACAGGGGACCTCACCAGTTCTTTTCGTTTTGTTCTCTTCCAATCGTTAACTACGGAGCTATTGGTCGAGTTTTTGTGTAAGTTTCTCTGCGGGTTGAGGATATACTGTCTTTTCATTTCATTACATGAATGAATGCCGATAGAACGTGTTGGCCTTTCTTCCCTAATCTCAAGAAAACTACACCAAACCATCTTCTGCTCTGCCACAGTCGATCATAATCCTTGACAGCAACTGAGAGCTGCCCACCATCCTTCTACGGTCGTAAAATTGAGAGTATGCTTATCTTGGTAAAGCTCCATCCGATGCACCAGGGGTGGCGGCAACCTATGTTATTCCAGAGAAAATCTACCCGACTACCATTCAATGACATTAGTGAATAGGGCGAGGTTTTAAAATGGCAACCGAATCCACACGCGAAAATCCGGGGAACTTCGTAGATGATGGATGCGATGCAACGAAGCGAATGAAAAAGTGCTGATATCTGCACAGTACATGTTGTTGAGTTATATAAATAAGGAAATAAACAGGTAAATAAATAGAGCACTCATTAGTTATCGCAATACGGAAGGAGATATTCACGGAAGATTGATTACACGCTTTGATTACGTTTACTATTGTGTTTGTCGGGAATCAGCCGTAGGAATTGGCAACACGTCGCACTACCGGCGCCGCAGATTCAACGAAATGAAAAACGAAACTCTATCTCGTCCACCACATGTGCCAGATCCCTCTCCTACCAACTTGCACTTCCTCAACAATCTGTAATATATGAGTTCCTGCGCACGAAAAGCTTTAGAAGCCTGCCGAGGCCAAAACTGCCTTCAACGACTTCACCACGTCTGCAAGTCCACATTTTTAAGGAACAGGAATAAATAAAGTGTATGTATTGCAATGGTTTTTATTTCGACCAACAAAGTTTGATTTGAGCTGAGATGCCACTTTAAAGATACAGGTGTGAAGTTATACATTATTATCCGAAAAGCTTTATATATCGCATGCTTCAAGTACTGAGTTATGTAATTAGCTTGAGCCCTAGCACAATTTCTTTTTTAGTGCAATTTAAATAGTCGACCGGCTTTTTTTCAAAGTTCTGAGATAGCTGTTTTAGAGCATTCCTTTTCAAAGTCACAACCACAAGCCGACATCAGCTTTTATAGAATGAGGGAAGGTTTGACTTCTTGCACCTAGATTTCTTCTGGGACAGAGGTGTTTCCTGATATCGTTCTACTTTTATTCGGGTTGCCGAATGGAAATATCGAACTTATCAGTTTTGGTAGCTTTGATTGCCTGTGCCACCTGTAATCCCGTTAATCGTCGAGTGACTCGAGCTAACGCCAGTAAATCTTCCACTTTTCCCTGTCGTGTGCAAGAGCAGCCCAGTGGGCTCTACTCGCTCTAGGGACTCGTAGAGCATCATGTCTTCTTCTAGGCTCTTCGTGAAGAATTCTGACCATCGGGTCGGTGATCTTCCTGCAGTACGTTTGACATCCCGAGGGATCCAGTCACTAACGGCTCTTGTCCATCGGTTGTCATTCATGGGCATTACGCGTCCGACCCACCTTATCTTCGACTGTTTGGCGTACAGAGCAGCATCTTTGATTTTTGATCGTTGTGTAACGAAATGATTAGCGGCGAAGTGTAGCGGTTCAGATTGATGTAGAATATTAGCCACGCGGGTCTTTTAGTTGTTGTAGTTGATCTACCAGCCTCAAACTTGGGTAATTAAACCTTTAATACATAAATACAACACTAATAACATGATAGTAACGATAGAGAAGTAATGGTAGAGGAATGACACAAGTTAGAGCTCTGAGGTGCTAAGGCCTGTAGTGAAGTGAGGCTAAACAATGAGGCAATGGCATTCAAACATTATTATACCATTAACACAATATTAACAATAATAATGAGATTACAACGAAGCAGCCTTCGCTAAGCCGTAAGCGATGCCGCGCCGCGTCTATTCGCGGCCGTCGTGGCGGCTGAGGGAGACAGTATGCTGAGGTGGTGAGGGTCACAGACTGGCCGTGTTTCGGCCAAGCTAAGATTTCAACATTATAGCGATGAGGAGCATTTTAGTGGATCGATGAGAACTGTAAGTTACATGAGCTTGACGGTGCTATGGACAGTGAATGATGAGTCATCTACGGAACACAGTCAGGTTGTGAATAACGCTATGTCAGCAACGTGAACTTTGAGCATCGATGGGTGCCACCATTGCCTAAGGGTCAAGGGCCAGTATGATAAATGGCTATAAAACTGATAAACCTATAGCGGCTTAGCAGAATACATAGCATAAGTTGGCCGCTTAGCGGCATTGTACACATTGCGTGTACATTGTGGGAGGAATGGTACATGCCACCGATGGCGTTGCAAACAGAACGCATTTGGTAACACCCGCCACTACTGACATCGCACCGTAGACAAGCTGAGGAACGAGATACAATAATCTGCTGATTACTGAAGGATGAATGTGAATGTGTGAATGAGTGTGATTGAATAAGAATAAATGACTATGACTAAGAATGAGTTGAGGTGATTGAGGATGCTTGAGGATGTGGTTGTGAGGTGCGGATTATCCTCGCTACCGATCGGGGGTAAGGTGAGTGATGGCATGTCTCCGCCGTCGAAGGCACCTGGCTTATATCGGCTGCGGGAGCCGCGAGCGTACGCAACCGCGGTTAACCTGGATTGTTGATCCTGGACCGCAATAGACTGTACCTAGCTGCCTGAAACATCAAACGTCATTAGCTTCGTTGTTTCGCAAGCAAGTAGTAAACTGTTCTATGGTTACGCCTCCTTCGGATTAGTCATCGTCGCTATGCTACTGAAGTCAAACCTGAATCGCTATAGTGCCTGAAACATTGAACATAATTGATCGAGAAGATTAGAAAGGTTACATTGCGGTGTTTGATGTGCGAGTGCGAGTGTGAGGAGGCCATATATGGACTTCAAATACTATTATTTAGATAGATAGAGAACTTTCCAAGGGAGAAGTTCTCTATACGTTGACGCAGGTCGCAATTTCCGATCCCTTCGCTTACTTGGGTAAAACGGAATACTCCTAGCATTGTCCTTTCAACTGCGCGTTCGATAACGCTGAGTGCCCTTTCATCCTGCCTACGCAGCAACCAGGTTTCTGACGCATACGTTAGGGTAGGAAGTACCGTTGAGTCGAAAAGGTGAGCATGGAGTCGGGTGTTCTTTGTTTTCTTTGCTATATTCTCGATTCCCTTGAAAGCTCTCCCAGCCGCTCGTTTCCTTCTGCTCAACGCTGGAGCTAAGTCGTTCATCATGTCGATTTCCCGACCTAGATAGACACAACTGGAGCACTCGGAGATATTCGTTCCGTTGAGCGTGAATGGGCATGCGAAGCCAATCCGTTCCTCATGAACATCGCTTTGGTGGGATTTAGCCGAAAACTAATCTTTCCATAGGCTTTATCAAAGTCGGCAAGCATACGTTCCGTTTGCATAATGTTCGGTGTTATAAGGATAATGTTATCAGTAAAGCGAAGATGGTATAACTGCCGACCATCGATTTTCAGTCCCATATTATTCCATTCCAATGTTCGCATGTTGTTCTGGAGAGTGGCGGTAAATAATTTTGGCGAGATGATATCATCTTGCCTAACTCCTCTTTTGACGTCAATTTTAATATCGTTGTAGAATGGTGATATCTTAGTTGTGAAATTTTTGTACAGCCACGAAGAATCTTCATGTACTGAGTAGGGTCTCCCTGACTATCAAGGACTTCCATGACTGCTTCTATCTCAATTTAACCGAAAATAAATATATTTATCAACCTCGTGCAAGCTTATCAAGAAAGAATACATATCTCAATTGAGTCAAAGGCTTTCTTTAAATCGATGAAATTGAGACAGAGTTGTCTTTTGTACTCTCGCGATACTTCAATGAGCCGTGTTACCGTGTGGATTTGGTCCATCGTACTAAACCCTTTTCGAAACCCTGCTTGCTCACATGGCTGTCCTTCGTCTAGTGTTCTGTCAATCCTGTTTAGGATTGACTCGAGTGAAAAGTTTGTAGACGAGAGACAGCGAGCAGATTGGGCGATAGTTGCCTATATCGTTTAGGTCATCCTTCTTGAAGAATAACACGGTCTTGCTGGTATTCCATTGAGTTGACTTTGCATTCAGACAGGTAATGTGTGAAGAGCCGATTCAGTGTGTTTACGAGGACTGGCTGAAGGTTCTTCAGGTGTTCTGATCTTATCCTGTCCGGACCTGGTGCCGTTCGATTTTTCACCGAAGAAATGGCATGTCGGATTTCGGAAGGGAGAACCGGTGGTACAACACATCCATCCTCCTGTATTTCATATAACGGAAGGTAGACGTAACTATCGAAGAGATCTGAGTAGTATGTAATGCTGAGATATTTGCAAAACTCCGTACCGCAGGTGTATGAGGTGGGGAACGAACAGGCGCTGTTGTCCTTACCGGGGAGCAGTGCACTTCACCACCACACCATCCGGGTCCTTTGTTTTGCCTGTCTTTCAGCTAGTTCTATCATCTTTTTGCCATCAGCAATGACCCGTCAACGGGATTGATCTGAGGAACCCAAATCGGCATTGAACCCAGTTAAGCTAATCCAGTAAGGACAACAGCGCGTGTTCGTTCCCCACCTCATACACCTGCGGTCCGGAGTTTTGCAAATATCTCAGCATTAAATACGAGTTGTATTTCGCAACATACCCTGCCATTAAAAGAAAAGGGCAGTAATTAAAACGGTTAAGATTGAGATCTGAGTAGTATTCGTGAATGATGTTCTCCATTGTAAATAGCGAAGATTTGATGGGCTTTGCGAATGCTTTTCTCAACCTCTGCAGCTTCGACTATCTTTACTGCTTCTCTTCTCTCTTGATGATCTTCTTTAGTCGCCTGTCTGCATTGTTTTGCAAGTTGGAACATTAGTTCGTGGTTGCCTACAACTCGTGCGATTCCACGCTGGCGTATCGCTCGAGTGTTTCTGAAAACGAACGTCACTCGGTGACTTTCGAAAGCTTTCAAGGTGTTGAGGGTGGGACTTCTGGAATTGTGGGTTAACATGGATGGTCTTGGCCGTCATGATAAACTCAGAGAACCGCTCACCCGTGCTCGTTCCATTCTAGTCCGTGGGTCCAAATATTACGTTCTACAGACGTTCTTCTTTGTCCAATCTTGGCGTTAAGATCTCCAGTAATAACCTTGGAGAATGTATGGTCTTCTCTGTAGAACTTCTCCAAGTCCATATAGAACTCTTCGACTCCTTCTTCCTCACAGTTTGATGTCGACGCGTAAACGACGAAGATTGTCAAAGCCGGTATTGATCCACATCTTTTTAATGGTAAACGTCCGATTCGGGTTGTAAGCTGTTCGAATGAATCGATGTTCATGGACAAGCTCGTGTTGACGAGAACGCCGACGTCGTCGACTCCTCTACTGTCGCATGTTCCGAGGAACAGTTCTTCTCTGGTGTCACAGACGGCGTTGAATGGGCGGCGTCGTTTCGTTTCAGCCAGGCCGATGACGTCGTTCCTTATCTTTCTCTCTTGCCAGTCTTCTATCGAGGGCTCGGATGCAAGTGTACGTGCATTGTAAGTACAGATACCTTAGTTCCTTGCAATCCAGACAGCTTACATTGGCCTTTGGCCCTGAGATTTTAGCGGCGTCTCCGTACTAGTCTTACCCAATGCTGCCGAACTGGGGGCTCTTTCGGGGTCAGGGGAATAAGACCCGTATCTTTTACCGTTTTTGGCTTTCGATACCCAGTTATAGCTTGCTGGGTATACTCATGGTTAGCTTGCCACTCTCTCCCAGAGTGGTCATGGTGCATATTTGTTGGAGGCGACTCCTAAGTGCATCCCTTACACTTCCCTGTCACTTGATTGCGGGCTTTTTGGCCGAATTGACTCGTAGAATGCAATCGGCCTAAACTAGAACGCACCCACACACGAGTGCATGAATACTCCTCGTAGATACAGAAAGTACATACCAAATCGGCGCAGCAGAAGCAGGGAGTCCAACTCGCTTTTGGTCCGCAGTTAACTACCTATCTGCCACCTGGGGACGCGCCACGTAGCCTCGTGATTAGGCGGCTCGAGATCCGTCATATGAGGGAGATCAGTGGGTAGCTTTGATATATGAGAGAATTCGTTACTCACAGATCGATGCCCATGCATTTCAATAATTAGCGTGCATGTGGCGCCGTTGTTAAGGGTGCTCTACAATGCACAGTGTTGTTGCTTCCACCACGTATGGCGGGCTAAGCAACCCTTCCATTATTCGGTATTGACAGATCACTAGCACATTTTTCTGGGAAAATCCTAAAAGCGCTGATTTGACATATAGGTAGGCTTCGTAAGTAATTTTATAGCCCAAATATGCGTTCAATCACATCTACGACGCTTGGAATGGAGTCGAATACATGGCGCGTCCTTCAAGGTTGACAGACGCCTAATGCCATGCCGTATGTCCTCTAACGATCTTACTGTATAAAATTCCTCTTGTTAAATCACTCTATTGATTGAAACGTAATGCTTAACGGAATAAAGCTCAAAAATGAGTTTCATAATAATCAAAAAATCAGTATTTTATCTCTGCAGAAAAATGGTAGTTCTTTCTTGTTAGGAATGGTCTGCAGAATCAAGTGACTTTTTTTCTCATTGAAAAGATCCAAGTGAAGATTTTACTTTGATAGCATCACCAATCATATTAAAAATTTAATAAAGGGCAATTATTTTGAGTACAGGGTTTTAGGAAATACGGTGGGTTTTTAAGAGAAATGTCAGGAGCGTCTGATAAAAGCACTTGTTCCTTTTTTTAGTACTGTGATACCGGAAACGAAGCGTGAACAGATTCGAAGCAATGCGATCAGCCAGAGCCGACCCCTCCCTTTACCACTATACGCGGATACAAGCACTCCACTTATTTCGCATAGCTCTACAAAGGAGTATATGTAAGTGTGTTAGTCGTAGTTTTGTTCGGCTAGAACAAATGAAACATACAGTGAGAGTTGTACGAAAGGATTCAGATAAAAAAAAATGCTCTGTCAATAAATACGAGTTTTCGGTTCTGTATCCTCTCTTCTTCGTTTATCCTCATTCGAACTTAAGTACCTTCGCTTTTTCATTGTTTTATGTTTTTTTACTTTTATGCGGAAGCCCTTCAATAGTTCGTGAAATTTTGAAGACTAAGGCATAAAAGTTTTAACGTGCTACATGTTCTGAAGGTTCTCATACGTTTGCGCAAAACCACACAATTCAATCTTAACCCTTTTGTTTACTGCCTTTTTCTTTTTAGTGGCAGGGTATGTTGCGAAATATAACTCGTCTATAATGCTGAGATATTTGCTAAACTCCGGACCGCATACACCTGCGGTCCGGAGTTTTGCGAATAACTCAGCATTATATACGAGTTGTATTCCACACAATTCAGTTCTCTGTATGAAGGCATACTTAATATCTTTTTAGATGATTAAGCTAACGTGAAGTTGTTACGAAACATTCAGGTTTTGACGAAGACGAAAGAGTAGAAACGTAAACTGAAAAAAGTTTTCTAAAAATCTCGCGTTAGCTCGGTCATCTAAGCAAATATTGATTAGTCATGTTGAGTTAAAGCAAAGTCGGGTTTTAAAATACAGAAGATGTACTAAGTTCAACACACCCAGTTCCGTTTCATGTACCATGTGACAGCATCCATATGGATTGGACCTATTATATCCTTCTCGAATCGTCGGTCAACTAATCGTAGGATTCAGTGCCATCATAGGAGTCGCTACTTTCGCAGGAATGGGAGAATCCGATTTGTAAGATAACAAACCTCCAATACGTAAAGACCAGCAACTGAATGTGGTGATGATCTGGAACGTATAGCCCCACTGGATCGCGTATGCAGAGTAAAACACGCTATACCAGCCTTCAACGGTGAGAACTCTAGCCCGTTCCAGGAAAAAACCGCATAGACCAATCCAACATGTTAATGAGAGGAAATAGCGCAGCCATAAGTTTAAGCCGAAGGATGATGAAGAATGACGAAGGACGAAGCCAATACGCCTGACCACCTCCTGGATGAAGGCTGCAAGAGAACGAAATGAACGAATGGAAGAAGTGCTACGGTCTGCACAGCATGTGAAGATGGGTCGTTTGAAAATCTATCTGAGTATTTACGTACGTTTTCCTTATCTTCTTTTTTCATTCAGCTAATTTTATCAAATCAAAACGAATTGTAGTTCTTTGCTTTTAATTCTTCGTATTATCGATGAACAAACGCGAGGTGTTATTTTATTCTTTATTCAAGAACAAGCTGACGTTTCGGCGGATTTCGCCTTCCTCAGAGCCTGGAAAGATCAAGATGACCGCACTCTACCCAACCAAACATTTTTATAACCAAACAGAGGAAATGCTAAACCAAGATTTCAATCACATTGAACACATAATGGCTTTATCGCATACTCACCGCTTTTTGTGAGTTTTCCACTGAATATGTCACGTGGAGACCAACCGCACAGAGTTTACATGGAAGCGTAATGTGCTCCTCCCATCAGAATAACAGTCTTAAATACTGCCCCATATCACACGTGATAGTGAGGCATTCCTCTCTGCGGTTCATTTTCGTATTCTTGGAATTCATCCAGAACGCCTCACGAATTTCGCGCGCTTGTGTTTTCGACTCCTGTGCGAGGATCGTCACTTCTACAACAAAATCTTCCCCATTATGTCTTTGTGTCTTATTCGTGCCCAGTGGTGTACTTGGTTTAGCTTTACGTTTGGCGACTAAGTGTCCTTTTATACGAACGTGGAGTGGTCTACCCGTTTCGCCAATGTATTCGTCTCCGCACCTTTTACAAGAGATCAGATAAACTGTACCCGAACTCATGCAATCACCATCTCTAGGGCAAATTATGCAATTTTGCGTTGCACATAGACGGTTATATAGGCGGTTAGGAACTAGCTGGCACCCAAGGGTACTCGGTGGCATTTCAACTACGTTTATCGAATTCTCTATACCCACTCTTCTTAACCAACGTTTTGCACTTACATCTACATCACTTACATCAGAGTTGCACTTACATCATTTGAGATGAAGGGTGGGATAAACGGGACATTTTTATCGCTAGAGTTGTCGTTTGGAGGCCAAGGATTCCCTCTACACCTATCCCGAGCTACAGTTTCGTAGCCATTAGAAATGGCTATTTGCCGTGCCAACTTCCGGGTCTCCTCTCTCTGCTCTCTTCACGTGCACACGTTGAGTATTGCTCGAAACATGTTTCTCACAAGCGCCCTTTTCGTGCGAGAAGGGTGAGAGAAGAGATAACGAACCAAAGTGTTTTTCAATGATGCTGAGATATTTGCAAAACTCCGGACCGCAGGTGCACGCGGTGGAGTACGAACGCGCTATTGTCCTTTCCGGGGAGTAACGCGTTCACCACCACACCATGCGGATCCTTCGTTTCGTTTTTCTCTCAGCTAAAAAAAAAACTAACTAAAGCCTCAGCTTAACTGGGTTCATTGCCGATTTGGGCTCCAAGAGCAATCCCGCTGACGGGTGATTGCTGATGGCCGAATTCGATAGAACTAGTTGAGGGAAAAGCGAAACGAAGCACCCGCATGGTGTGGTGGTGAACGCGTTACTCCCGGAAGGGACAATAGCGCGTTCGTTCCCCACCGCATACACCTGCGGTCCGGAGTTTTGCAACTATTTCAGCATCATTGAAGTTATATTTTGCAATATAATCTGCCATCAAAAAGAGTAGGCAGTAAATAAAACGGTCAAGATGTTTTTATTACTTGGCTTTCGGTAGCCACTTCGTAATGTAGTCATTTTCTGACAGGTTAATTTGGACGTTCAAGAATGGAAGCCAGTTTTCTTTCGGTTTCTCTCGGGTGAACATGATATACTCTGACTGTTCGTTCAACAAATCGAAACATTTTCCTCTTGTGTTGAACAAAGGACAAAACAGTCATCTATATATCTACGGTGGAGTAATGGCCTGAGATCGGTCACTGATGCTTCCACCTTAGACATAAACGCAATGGCAAGACTTTGTGCTAGTCGCCGTCCCATTACCAACCCTCTCATTTGGGCGTAGTATTTTCTAGAGCATCTGAAGATTGAGCAGCTCAAGCATTCTTTTAAGAGTGCCATCAACTGCTCTATCTTGATCCCATACATGTTTATTTCTCTTTCGTGTTGTAGAAGGAGTTCGAATATGGCTTGCATTGCGGAGTCATTCGACACGTTTGTATAAAGGGCGGTAACGTCCAAGGACTCCATCACGTACGCGCTGCTGGGCTCCGCAGTACGTAGACGATCCAGAAACATCTGGGTATTCGTATGATGGGCTGACACGTGTTCCAACAACTGGGTAAATATTAAGGGTAAAAACCATGTTATCCTATCTGTTGGCCCGTCTACACGGTTAATTTGATAGGTCACCTTAAACAGTGATGCGACGGGATACAGAATTCAGGATACATGCGACACCCTTTACTTTTAGTCAACTACAGAATGGAAGCTAGATCTATTTATTTATGTGATCTTATAAACTGATCTTCTTAAGCTGACGCGAGATAGAGGTCGACGTTGTCGTTGTCGTTGTTCTTGATGTTGTTGGTCGATGGCTGACGTTTCGGCGAATTAGCCTTCCTCAGAGCCATGATGTTACGTGTGGAAGGCGAAGTCGCCGAAACGTCAGCCATCGATCAATAACGTCAAAAACAACGACAACGACAACGAAGATCTGTACCGACCTCGCGTCAGCTTAAGAAGATCAGTTTATAAGATCACATAAATAAATATATGAACTATCTATGCCGAAGTTTATAGAAAGTCGGTCTTTCGAGTTATTAAGAGATGGGAAGCTAGATCATTTCATAAAATTCCTGGTATTTCACTGTTTCATTGTGGAACCTTTGTGTCTATCTAAAAATGACCAACTTTGCTATTGCTTCCGATTGCTCCAGTTCTGTCTTTCATTGATGAGAGTTGTACAATCTTAGTCAACTATGTTCACCGTATTAGAAAAAAAAGTCCTATGCCAAATGTACCATTTCTTAGGGATATGCTCGATCCTTTTCTCTTGTGAAAACGAGGATTTCATTTGGAAAAATTGGCGAGGATGAATCATATCTGAAGCTGTTCGGAGCAGTAAATTTCTTTCCTGAAAGTGTTGATTTAAAATCCTAAATGCTATCGTATAGTCTCCAAGGATTAGCAGCTGGAGTTCTATTATATTTCAGCTTAGCTATGTAGCGGTTGGTGATGATCATCTGGATTTGCTATAGAAACACTTGAATGGTGATATGCTGGTCCCAGAAGGTGTGTAACATCAGTTTATGACAGTGCAGACCAGGTGTCGCCTGAAATATAGCGTTATTATAGCTGACGAGCCAAAACGAGGGAAATATGCTCTTTTTGTGGACGGCTCACGTCTTACCTTCAGTCACAATCTCCCTTAAGAAGTCTTGTCTGTACGATGAAGTAGCAAAGAATTCAGGATTCTTACTCACATGAACCAATAGTCGATGCTAAGTATGAAGCAACTAACGAGAGCACCGTTTGCGATAGCCTATTGTGTTGAGCCATCGATCTGTTGCGATATCACGGGATTGCAACGCCCTCTTCATGTCGAGTAAAAATTCAAACGCATCTACGAGTTTGCCGTGTAGAGCGTCTTCTTCAGAGGCAACAGACTATCCGAATTCAGACAAATCTTCCTTGCTCCTACTAGCACCGTCAAGTCACAAGAACCAGAAACGCATGGTACTCGGTCCAAACACCGGGTCAGTCTTCATAGTGACTATTGGTGTGGTGGTGGTTAGCAAATCCTAGCATTAGAATAAAGTACCCATTTACATCTTCAAGCATATCGTATTCTAACAAGATATAAACCAACGTAGGGATCAAAAAAGAAAATTGCGATCGAAAATTGAGGAGAGCTTTTGTTCATGCAAAGTACTGCTTAATTCCCTTATTTTCACAATATTCAATAGGTGTTGTTCTTCCTAACCTAGTATATGCCCTTATGTAGTGCTGGTATGCTTAGCCCATTTGTTTTCTCATTTCATCCAGCTAGTGTTCATTTTTTCAGGTTTCATTGAAAACATTTAAATTGGTTGGCGTGCTCTTAAATAACGTATTTTTTTCTAGGAAAGAGACAGCAGTTGAAGAAGAGTCGGTGCTAGGATCGCCAACACGAATCGCAAAGGTATTTCCCCTGATAAGGAAGGAGCAAGCAGTACCATGTATTCAACGATCGGCTCAAGATTTATCGCAGAACAAATGTTAGTGCTGAGAGTCTGTAGAGGAAGTTAGTCCACTTGTGGACGTACTCTTTAAGTAATACTATTTTCGAAAATCTCCGTACATGAATTCGAAGACGCGTCTTTTTCTCCAAAGTTGACTTAACCGCACTGGAAAAGCAGAGTTAGTGGATATTTTTAAAACACTAATTTATTCGGTTGTTGATAAAACAGATCAATTATAATCAGGCACATGAGTTACCATGAATCTTTGCTCAAGTCTAACAGTATAGAGCTCTTCCCTTGCCGAGGTATTGTCGCGTTTTCCATAAAGCTTCTAAAGGGTAGAAGGATAAAACGTTAAGATCCGATATATTTCATACATAGCAGCAATCAGCCTAACTAGGAGTTATAAGGCTGATTTAATAAATATCTAACAAGACAATGACTTGCGGTGTCCATTAATGTATCAAGTCAGTGTTTTGATCTTCCCGGAGGAGTGCAGTAAAAATTTTTCGAACGTGAAGGGTAGAGGATTGGTTAATACGGGCTTGGTTGCACAGTTAGCTGTGGAACTACACCCATATGTTCTTCGTGTTATTTGTGAAAGAAGTTCCTGCTCGTTTCACTCCTAGCTGCAAAGCAAGTGCAAGAAAGGAAGAAATAGAAGAAATAACTGTTTGTCAACTGTTCATAGCTGAGTCGTAGAAACGTTCGGAGAACATAAATAGGAAAAGGAGAACAGTTCATCTCTAGCTTCATGCTTCAGGAACTCGAGTTCAATTGTTGGCTGCATATTTGGGCTCTGGAATAACTTTCTGAGGCTACCGATCTTAGAGACAATGTTTTTTTATCCTTTCGGACAAACTTGGTAATAATTTTCGGACCCCATGGGAATGGAAAGCTTGTTTGGCTCGCGAAGCTATGCTGAATCAATGGCCCTGCATGTATTGCAGGAGATCTCTGAGCATCATACTACACGCATCCCATAAAGCTTATACTATGTCTATTGATATAATGATATTTCTTGATCACGTTAGAAAAAACATTTTTTATTCACATCTACATTTTTTATATAGATAGCCTAGGTTTTTTGATGCTCTATTAATTCGATCGCAGCCACAAGTAGTTTTGCAGCTCTCATTTCCGCCCAGCTCACTCAATCATTTTAGTTTGCTAGGTTACCCGCTGATCATCTGTATCACATGTAGTCCCGTTGATCATCGAGTGACTCGAGTGGACGCCAGTAAACCTTCCATTTTTCCCTGTCGCGTGCAAGAGCAGCCCAGCGGGTTCTGGTCGCTCTAGAGACTCGTAGAGCATCATGTCTTCTTCTAGGCTCTTCGTGAAGAACTCTGACCATCGAGTCGGTGGTCTTCTTGCAGTACGTTTGACAACCCGAGGAATCCATTCACTAACGGCTCCTGTCCATCGGTTGTCATTCATACGCATTACGTATGCGGCCCACCTATCTTCGACTGTCTGGTTCGGATCCTATCCCTTTCTTGTGTGAAACGGGATACTCCTAGCATCGTCCTTTCGACTGCGCGTACGATGACGCTGAGTGATTTTTCACCCTGTTTACACAGCGACCAGGTTTCTGACGCATACGTTAAGGCGAGAAGTACCGTTGAGTTGAAAAGGTGGGCGCGGAGTCGGGTGTTCCTATCCTCTTCACTACAACCTCTATGCTCTTGTAAGCTCCCCACGCCGTTCGTTTCCTTCTGCTCCGCTCTGGAGCCACCATATTGATTTCCCAAATTAGATAGATATAACGGGCGCATTCAGAGATATTCGTTCTGTTGAGCGTGAATGGGACATTCGAAACCAATCCGTCGTTCATGAACATCGTGTTTGTGAGATTAAGTCGAAGGCCAATCTTGCCACAAGATTCATCAAAGTCGTCAAGCTCACGTTCCACCTGGCTAATGTTTGGTGTTATAAGGACGATGTCATCAGCAAAACTAAGATGGCGTAACTGCCGACCGTCGATTTTCACTCCCATATTATCCCATTCCAATGTACGCACGACGTTCTGGAGTGTGGCGGTAAATAATTTTGGCGAGATGGTATCGCCTTGCTTAACTTCCCTTTTGACGTCAATGTTAATATCGTTGCAGAATGGTGATATCTTGGTTGTGAAATTTTTGTACAGCTCACGAAGAATCTTTATGACCTGCGTAGGGACTCTTTGACCGTCAAGGGATTCCAAGACCTCTTCTGTCTCAGCTGAATCAAAAGCCTTCTGTAAATCGGGTGAAAGTGAGACAAAGCGGTCTTTCGCACTCGAGATACTTCAATGATCATTGCTATCATGTGGATGTGGTCCTTCGTACTAAATCCTTTTCGAAACTCTGCTTGCTCATGTGGCTGCCCTTTGTCCAGTGTTGTGTCATTTCTGTTTAGGGTGATTCGTGTGAAAAGTTTGTAGACAGCAAACAGCAAGCAGATTGGGCGATAGTTGTCGACATCGTGGAGGTCACCCTTCTTGATCATTAGCACGGTCTTGGTGGTCTTCCATTGAGTAGGGACCTTGCATTCAGACAGGTAAGGTGTGAAGAGCCGATCCAGTGTGTTTACGAGGACTGGCTGAAGGTTCTTCAGGTGTTCTGATCTTATCCTGTCCGGACCTGGTGCCGTTCGATTTTTCACCGACGGAATGGCATGTCGGATTTCGGAAGGAAGAACCGATAGTGCAGCATATTCGTCCTCCTTTATTTCATACGACGGAAGATGGACGTGGCTATCGAAGAGATCTGAGAGGTATTCGTGAATGATTTTCTCCATTGCCTTTCTGGGCTCTGAAACTGTTCCGTCTCGGCGTCGAAGTGCAATCATCTTGGTCATGTAATTGGTGAAGCTTTGGTGGGGTTTGCGAATGCTTTTTCCAGCCTCTGCANTGTTCTGATCTTATCCTGTCCGGACCTGGTGCCGTTCGATTTTTCACCGACGGAATGGCATGTCGGATTTCGGAAGGGGGAACAGGTGGTGCAACATATCCATCCTCCTTTACTTCATATGACAGAAGGAGGATGTGGCTAGCGAAGAGATCCGAATAGTATTCGTAAATGATTTTCTCCATTGCTTTTCTGGACGCTGTAACTGTTCCGTCTCGGCGTCGAAGTGCAATCATCTTGGTCATGTAATTGGTGAAGCTTTGGTGGGGTTTGCGAATGCTTTTTCCAGCCTCTGCAACTTCGACCATTACTGCTGCTCTTCTCTTTTTAAGTTCTTTTATCGCCTGTCTGCATTGTTTTGCAAGTTCGGACGTTAGATCGTTGTTGCCTCCAGCTCGTGCTATTCAACGCTGGCGTATCCCACTCGAGTGTTCCTGGAGACAGACGTCTCTTGGTGACTTTCGTACTCTCAGCTTTCATAGCGCTAACGTGAAGATGTTGAATGAGCCGATCGTATTCTTCGACGATGTTATCGACAGCGGCATCTTCCCAACAGCGGACTGATGAATTGAATAAGTCCCAGTTTACGGTGGTTTTGGGACTTCGGATTTTGAATTTCGCGGCTTTTTCTCCTTTGCGCGAGAAATAGAATCTTGCAGGAAGGAGACGGTGGTCTGATTTCGTGTGGAATTTTGGAACAATAACGACATCGGTTAGGCAAAGCCTTCTATTTACTATGATGTGGTCTATTTCGTTATCGTACTCTCCATTGGCAGACTTCCACGTCCAGTGTTGAGGGTGGGGCTTCTGGAATTGCGAGTTACCATTGATGGTCTTATTCGCCATGATAGACTCAGATAGCCGCTCACCTTGTTCGTGCCGTTCTAATCTGTGCATCCCAATATGACGCTCTTCAGACGTTCTTCTTAGCTCAATCTCGGCGTTGAAATCTCCAATGATGACCATGAAGAATGTATAGTCTTCTCTGTAGGACTTCTCCAAGTCCATACAGAACGCTTCGACTTATTCTTGGTCATAGTTTGATGTCATTTGAGTTTGATGTTGATGTAAACGACGAAGATTGTCAAAGGCAGTATTGATCCACATCTTTTTAATCGTAAACGTCCGATTCGGGTTGTAAGCTGTTCCAATGAATCGATGTTTATGGACAAATTCTTGTTGACGAGAACGCCGACGCCATCGACTCCTCTGCTGTCGCATGTTCCGAGGAACAGCCCTGCTCCAGTGTCAGAGACGGCGTTGAATGGTCGGCGTCGTCTCGTTTCCCCCAGGCCGATGACGTCGTACCCTATCCTTCTCGCTTGCGTGGTCATGTCTTCTATCGAGGACTCGGATGCCAGCGTACGGGCATTGAAGGTGCAGATCGTCACCTTAGTTCTTCGCGATCCAGGCAGCTTCCATTGGCTCTGAGATTTTAGTGGCCTCTCCGTACTCATCCTACTCAACGCTACCGAATTGGGGCTCTTTCGTGGTCAGGGGAATAAGACCCGTTTTTTCAAACTGTGTTTAGCACTTCTGATACCCACGTATAGCTTGCTGGAGTCTGAACGTGGGAGCTGGGTATACTCACGGGTAGCTTGCCAGGCTCTTCCAGTGTGGACATGGAGCTTTCTCTTTGGAGGCGACTCCTATCCACTTCCCACATACTTTACTGTCGCTTGATTGCAGGCCTTTGGCCGAATTGACTCGTAGAATACAATCCGCATAAGCGAAAACGCACCCACTCACGCACGCATGAATGCGCCTAGCAAATACGGAAAGTACGTGCCTAATCGGCGCAGCAGAAACAGGGAGTCCAACTCACTTTTAGTACGCGATTAATTCCCTATCCGCCACCTGGGGAGGCGCCACGTAACCTCACGACTAATCGACTCAAGATCCCTCGTATGAAGGAGATCCTTGTATCCGCTGATACTAACATAAACATGAATGGCCTCTTCTGGCATGTTGTGAGGACCTCAGCACCTTCTCCATTCGTTTCGTAGCCTTAAAAATATAGTCTTACTTACTTGGTACTTGAATGGCCCATGCTCACTGATTGTGCTGGCCCCATCATCACCGTTTTTCGGAGATTTGCTGGTTAAGCCATTGTGGTTCCCTGGAATCCCGAGCTCAGCTTGGTCAAAGTCTGCCCTAAGTCTTCACTATCACAGGCAGTCGCAGCCCTTGGGATCAGATAAAGATTTGCCACCATCTGACTTTGATACCAGGACGGTGGTGGATCCTGGTATTGATAATAATATAATCAGAACGTCGAAACACAGCAAAAAAATCATCAACAAGGCCTTGTTGTGGGTTCTGCAGCTTCATTATTTATCGTCTCCTATCTTCACTGGCATGATAAGTGTGCTCGACGGTAATGACTTTCCCTGGAATCATAAAATTGCAGTGCTATGGTGTTCCAAAGTCTCATTCATGAAATTTACGGATGGTAGGAGAAATGTTTCACATGTGGGACAAACATTCTCCCAGGATGATGGCCATTCTTTATAGTTTAAACGCCGTTAAAAACAATTTGACATCGTAGAGGGCCGACCATCCTTAACGATTTCTATAGATAATCTGGGCTGAAGAATAGAATCAATCTAGACTCTATAGAAGTTGCTAAGTGTAGAAGGCTTTGTCGACAGCTGGGAACAGATTGAAAAGAGGATTTGTCAATGCAAGCAGAGTAGTTCAATGCAACTTCAGCGAGCAATGCTACTTCGTTCTTCGTTTTGCCTTTTGATTTCACAGCTAATCTGATTCATTAGAGATCCATAGCCATTGTAAGTCGACTATTTCCTCATTCCTTAGCGATCGATTGGTCCATACTTCAAAAAATGACGGGTTTCTCATTGCTTTTTTTGTTTTCTAGATTTCTATTAACGTACAGAAGGTCAAGAACTGTTTTATAAATTGTTGTCTTTATAAATCCATTTCCTCTCAACAGTTTACCGCCTCATCTTGGTCGGCAGGTGTTCCTGTGTGTACTGCGATGTACAGCAGAGGATACATCTTCTGGCAGGGTCTCCCAAGCTGGGGAGTCCGGCGTTTCCATCAGGAAGCCTAGCTAAGAGTAAACTAATACTAGGATCCACACCGTCCTGGTATCAAACTAAATCGCATGGTGGCAAATCTCTTTCTGATTCACAAAGGCGGCGACTGCCTGTAATGGTGGCCACCTAGGGCAAACTGGCCTGACTGATTTCGGGACTTCAGAGCACCACAATGCCTAATCCAACAAAACTCCAAAAAACTGGAATTTACGCCGGGGTATACACAACCAGCGAAAACAGGCCATTTTGCTCTTATCCGTATCCACTTTTGTTTCAGCATTTCTATCAGTTTCTGGTGGACCTCTTCGGGCTCGCTCAGTGGATGTACTCGAAACCGACCCTGAGTCAGAAACTCGACGTGCGTCGTTCGATGTTCAACGAGGAACTGGAAGACAGTTACCAAGCACGGAAGGACTGGAGGTCTGAACTTTTTTCCTACCCCCTTTTTATTGCTGTCGCTAATCTTAAGACTCATTTGCATAATTCGAATAATGCCAAGTTTAAATGAGAATTCAATAATTGATCCCAACAAATAGCTAAGCACATCTGCTTACTGTGTTGCAGTGACTTCCATAGGACTCTCCTCTTCTTCACTGCCTATTCCTTCTTTTTTTTTTGCTCTTGATACACCTTGATTCTTCAGTATTCAAACATATTTCTAAATTGAACAGATTCCCCTAAAGTATTTTCGATAGTGGTGACCAAAAGAGAAATCCCTGAAATTCCCTATTCTTCGCTTTTACTTCTGCTCATAGGTTGCAGAAAGTGTTCACTTGTATGCAATCCGATTTGAAGGGTTTTGATTCCACTCCTGGTCTGTGATACGAAGTTGAAAACCAAGTCCGCCTTATAGAAGAGGCCTTAAGCCTCTCCTATCTATGTGGAGAATTTTGAAAGATATTCACAACCTTAGGTATTGATCTCAATGCATTTTCTTCTCGATTGTTTCTCTTGCCGTACATTGTTTTCTATGATGCTTTAGTTTCAAAGCGAGACAATAGCGCGCAGATGTTGTACACCGCTATCACCATCTAAAAAAGTGCACTTTACACACTTTGTAGTTTACAAAAAAGGACCATTATTGAGAGGAGTTTGTTTGTCTACGTCAGTTCTAAGGCGATCCCTTGTTTAGTCTCGCACCAGAAATTTTGAGAAGCAGGTATCGTCACAAATGTGTTAGATCTCTGTTTCATCACTTTCAACACAAATCCCATTCAAATATCAAATTTAGTGGAACTACAATAAACTAAGATTAGATCAGCCTATGACTTTTATACTGGCCATAGAAACTGGTTGATCACCCAATGCTCAACACCAACAAAAAGACAAGAGCGAGAAATTTCAATCAATGACTCAATACCGATTTGTGGTCCCCAGATCAATCTCGTTGACGGTTCATTACTGATGGCACAGGTGACTAGAAAACTAGCTGACAGAAAGACGAAACGAAGCACCTGCGTGGTGTGGTGGTGATTGCGTTAGTCCACTCAAAGGATACTAGCGTGTTCGATCCACACCGCATACACCTGCGGTCTGAAGTTTTGCAAAAATCCACCTCTATCTTTATTATCACATCAATCCGCCTTTATGTTTTCGTCAGCTGCCTAGTACTTCCTATCCTTTCAATGAAACTTCAATTTCTTTCCTCGGCAATCTGTTACTCTCTCCTGTTATTTAATTTGTACTAATTTTACAACAAATAACACTCAATACGCTATTAAGCCGTCACATCAATCACTTGGCTCAAACTGCCTATGTTGCTGCGCTACTAAACCCTCATAATTTACTCACAATAAGAGTTAACGAAAAGGACGACATTAGTGTTTCTTAAAAATTATTATTATTATTAAGTCAACTGTTACAAAAAACACAAAAACGTCAAAGATAAGCCCTAAAAATAAAAACATATTGAGGAAAACACCAAAGATCATCGAAATTGTGAGCACATAGTCACGAAAGCAACTCTGTGGATTGTAAACCACAACAACATGAATACAAGTCAGAATATTAACAGGAACACGAAGAAGTAACATTAACGTTTCTATGAGAACGAAATTTCAATGCGAAAGATAAAAACAACTCCGTTTATTCGACCCATGTTTAATAGTTATGGCGAGATAACTAATCACCACCTAGAAAGCCATATGAGGAACGATGACACCCAAAATAGTCAAGGGTTCATAAAGTAAACGAAGTGTGCTCTGTGTTCAAGATACAGCTATTTGCAAAAGCAACATGCGAACTAGGGTCGTGATAGATCCTCAAGCCCAAAGGTTTGAGTCGTTTCTACAAATAGCTGCATTTTCGTGACATGCTACAAATCCCGTATCCGTAAACTGCATAGATAAAGTGTATAACGCGCTACTAAATAAATACACGCTTACATGGTACTTTAGGAACATCCTGAGACGTATCCCGTAGTGCTGTGGCTTACGAATACGTTCCCTGACTTCACATACAAACATAACAACAAAGAACAAAATTTTCCATTTCGGTAAAATAGGCTACGATTCAACGAAACGACGACTTAATCGACTAGCTGAGCAGTAAGTAGTGGCAACGTCAATTCTTTTGATTAGGGTTTTTCATAGAGTTTGTGGAATCGTTCGGTCGAACGATATACGCGAAACATCGCTGAACAATTTTTGCCAAAATATCGGCTGTACCACACACGTTATAGTTCACCATATTCTTCGGATCAGCCACACTATGCACTTCCACTTGATGGTCCTCTTGAGCTTTCTGGTTTTCTGATACGAATTTGCACACTTTACACCTAAATTTCATTTGTATGGATCAGGAAAAGCACTCTTTCAGTTGTCAAATGACAAAGCGTAGAGAATGTGTTCGCACCTGGTCATATGTTCATATATCACAACAAAGCTAACCTGCGTCCCTATCCCTCCCCAATATAAATTACTTTCCAAATTATCACAAAATTTAAAGAAAAACACTGCACTGAACTGGAGCCAAATCCTTCACGTATTCAACGATACAGATCAGCTCCTTATTTTGGAATAGATAATCAGCTTTGAGGAATGCATCAAAGATGAAATCTTTTGACAGCGTTCTGACGGAACATCAGAACTGTCCTTTTAAAAACAAAGACGAAACACGGGACGCGTATAGCTCAGTGCTTAGAAGCAGGCTGCAGTACAAGCAGTCGTTGGTTCCTCCACACCCCTGGTCTCGAAACATTCGCACCAGGTTTACCTGTTAAGGGCTTCGTCTAGTCCGGAAAAGTCAACGACTTCCTCTAGTGAACATACTGGGACGCTCTATCACAGCTGGTCTGTGGTATTGGGAAAAATAAGCTAGACCAACATCCACGACTTTCATGAAAGCAATATTTTGAAGTAGCAGTACAGACAGTGCCATGGATTATAATGCGAGAAAACAAACAGAATGCGCTGGATCCACACAATATGTGAAAATTGGTCATATAAAAAACATGACACATCAATCGGTACCTGTACATTGGATGTTGGTGTGCATGCTTCGTCATAGTCGCTTTTGTCGCTTTTACAACCGTATCGCAAACGTCGCACTTTAGTTCTGTGATCCGATTATCTTCCAAATGCCTAAAATATCGATTATCACGGTTGTGACGTCATTAATATCCATCGCAATTCTTAACAAGTGATTCCTAAACCATCAACGGTTGTCTAAGACATTTACTTTTTTTTTATTCATCACTAAACTACGAATGACTAAAAAAAACGTTGCTAAGAAATTCCACCAACTTGATTATAATGTCGAATCCTCGCGCGACATCCTTTTTGGATCGGGGGAATGTTCGCGGGAAGCACTCTTGAATTACAGCGCATAGCTTGATTATATCCCGACGGTCTTCGAACAGTTCCATCTTAAACTACATTCGCATAGTGACTAGAGCAATTCGCGCACACCAGTTATATCGCCACTACTGCATTCAATTCCATCTACATAGAAAAACCATTTACAAAAAAAAATGATTCGAATAGGAAAATATATGTTTAAGTATTCACATACATTGTTTGGATGGTTAACTCGCATATGTTCGTATATCCGATATTTATCGACTTCATTCACTCCGCACAATTTGCACCAAAATCCACCGGCATCCGCATGATGGTTCACATGCGTGTGGATTGAGTTATCGTTGCTTAGTATTTGGCAATCACAAAGGGCGCAACTCAGCAACGGACCGGGTTCTCTGGAAAGCGAATGCTAAAGATGCTTCAATAAGACAACGCTTATACGGTGCAATATAACTTTTGTTTTTTTAAAGTATTATCTCTCGACTTCTCTGACTAAGCTCTTGAAAAATGACGGGAACAGAGAGTCAATAAAAAGACAACCTATGTAAAACCTAATAACGCTGTTCGCCTTTCTAACTGAAAACACAAATACAACCACTCTATAACAATCACATCTTAACATGTACACTATTACACCAAATTCATAGCCGTCAGAGCATCAGTAAATTCTCCCGAGAAACGCTTACTATAAATAATTCACCTTGTAGGGGATACGTTTTGAAGGAACACATTAGGAAAGACATTTGTGTTAAATACGATGTTGATTCCAAACTAAAAGAAATGCAAGACAATGGCAAGATTGGCAGTAGAAACAAAATGCATGGAAATCAATGCATACGGTGCACTCTGACCTCTCACTGCGCCAAACGCCTTTCTCAGCTCTTTAGCCGATAGTAATTTTCATATTCTGCCAATAAGAAGCACTGGTTCTGTTGGGTTTACGGAACCTGTTTTTCATCTCATTTTTGTAGGAGCTAGTATTTCCTATACCAACGCGATTGAACATGAGAGACTTTGTTAACAGCATCCTCTGATTTACCGGTGCTCTTTGTGGCTGCCACGGTCGCGTAAAAAATTTAACTATGCAAATTTTGTTCAGCTTTTTACCTATTGCCCATTATTTTTTAACAGTAGAGTATTTTGTGAGGTATAAGCACAATGATGCTGAGATATTTGCAAAACTTAGATCGCAGACCAGATCCGAACTCGCTATTACACCTCCCGGGGGCCACGTGTGATGGGGTAATCGCGAGTTCGAGTCGGACCTAAGATATAAATTTTGCAATTATCTCAGCAATACTGTAATTGTAACTCACAAATTTTGTTTTCACGTTTCTCAGAATTCGACATTTCAATGGATCAAGAACCAAAATAATACTACAAACAATTTCTTCCACCTATCTAGCGATACCTCCCAACGGTTACCATCTCATCGTGGCTGGAAGGTGTTCCTGTGTGTCGGACTGTGATGTACAGCGGGGGATTCATCTCCTGGCAGGGTTTTCCAAGCTGAGAAGGAGTCCGGCGTTTCTATCAGAAAGCCTAGCTAAGAGTAAACCAATACCAGGATCCACCATCGTTCTGGTATCAAAATCGCATGGTGGTAAATCATCCTCTGATCCACAAGTGCTGCGACTGCCTGTGGTGGTGAAGGCTTGGGGCACACTTTGGCCAGGCTGACCTCGGGATTCCAGGGTAACACAATGGCTAAACCAGCAAAACTGCGAAAAAAGGAGAGTATCCTGAAGCGTGCACAACCAGTACGGACTGGCCGTCTAAGTGTTTAAGTAAGCAAGTATCTGGCAGTATAGTAAAGGGTCTTTTATCAGTCTGTCAAGTTCTCAACTCCCCACGTTCTTCAATTATCGAAAAGCGGTGATCGCCTATTGAAAAAAAACCAACCTCTGTCGAGCACTCTTTACTTTTCTGTAAAATTCGATGTATGCCCGACGACGATCACGACCTTCGGGACGATTGTCGACGGATTCAATATCGATGAATAGTTCAGGTTCTTCTTCTTCTTTAGAATTTGATAACGTATCCACTGAAGTGCTAGATGAGCATCTCGGTTCTACTGGTGTTTCTGTAAAAGACGGCTATAGATTACTAGAAATATAAGCCAGGAATAGAGATGATCATCATGTAGAGAGTTCTTCATCTTTCTCAATAGCATTTGATTCATCCGCTATAAAATTTAGACCAAACACCTTCATTTCACACCTAATTACTTGACACCAGAAACCGATTACTAAACTCGAAGAAGCTTCCAAACACGTATTCCAGCGCTAAATGAATAAAAAGAAAATTAGCTCGATAAAACTGAAGAAAAAGTATTAGTTGTGCTTAACATATCACGAACTGTTGAGTGTCAAGTTTCCCATCTCTTTTTTTTCATCCTAAAATGATCGCTACATTATTCATCTACATCCTTTTTAGAACATAGCGTGTCCGAACAAGAACACATCGACTCAACAGTTTGGTTTTGGTGTCATCCTTTTTTAGTCACTTTCCATTCTCCGGCATCAATATTTTCTACACATCAAATTCCCAAGTGATCATATAATCAAAAGTTGTATGAGAACTTACCAGTTGCAGGTGACACTGCAGATGTTCTAAATGCTGTAAAGGCAGCTGGCATCAAGGCAATATTAGGCTGTGGCAAATCGTTGTTTACAACACAGCTTGGTTTATCGTCAGCTCGCGATTGCAGCACACTTAGTTGTCGTTCTTCATTAACAACCGGAAGCATAAGGCGAGGACGCTTCGGAATCGGAGCTGCTATACCACTTACATTTATGGTAGGAATGTAAGACGATGTAGTCGTATCTGGCTGAATTATGTGATTAGTAGTAAAGCTGAATGAAAAAACAAGTAGCTTAACTAACTCTTGGTCCTAAAGGGGAAAAAATGGAGCTGTCATCAATCTTTGATGTGCTTGATGATAACGGCTGTGCAGCGACTGCGATTCCAGAGAAAGGAGAAATTGGCACAGTACCTAAATCAAGAATTATTATAGACATATATGACTCTCATCCTCCCGCTTCCAATGGCTATTTCCGCAGAAAAAGAAAACCAGCATCAATCATTTGCTCTGCAAATTGAGTCATAACTAAATATTTTTGCGACCAGTTTTCAACAGAAAGACGTCCACTTCCGTGCGGAACATTGACATGTGATGGAACCACCAATACTTTTCGGATCCCCCTTCAAAAATTACCCACTTTAAAGAGAAAACTGGTTAACATACAACCTACAACTAAATAAATACAACAACCTAATGTTGTCTCAGCAGTATGGGAGGTACAGGACCTACTACGTTATCTTCAAGCTAAATTTCTTGCGCTTACTTGTCCGGATATTTTCCAGGTATTGCAATGCTAACTGCTGGTAGTATTGTTGTTGCAACCAATGATTTTGCAACAGAGAAGACGGATTTAGGGCCAATGCCTGTAAGTCGGATGGAATAAGTAGAGAGCACATATAGCTTCACGAAAAAAGATCTAGTGTCTACAAATTATATTCCTGAATATCAGCAAAAATGGACACTTCTGTTTCTATGGCGTAACAGTTAGGCCTACTGGGTTATAACCACACTAATATTCCCGTTTAAGACTGCCTCCGAATCGTCGTAAAAAGAACATTCATATCTGCACTGCTTAATCAGTTTCGCTTGATGCATTTTGATCACCTGGCAATGCCGACGTTCAAGGCGCCAACTACTTCTGTTTAACGAACTTGTACAACAGTGTTTCTAGTTAACCACTAGCACCAAACTAGGTGCTAGGTAGGACTCTATTTCTCTTCAGGAATTTTTTTTTGATTTTAAACGACTCGTCACCACATCTACTGTGAGGATCCCAGCACTTCTTTAATTCGATTCGTTTTCCTCGCATTCATCCTCCACTAAGATCTTCGAACATTTCACGCGTTGTTTCGGCTACTGCTTGAAGATTGCATCATATTTACGAATGTCGTCGACTGCTGGTGGAGGTAGGCGATTTTCCTTGTAATCTTGGAGTAGCAGACAAAAACGTTCCCGTGTTGATTGGAGGTGAGCTCTGGGATGTCCAACCAGCACGTTGCTTCCTAATGGACTGCATCACTAACCAATGCGCTATCGGGAAGCGCTCCTCATTTCTGACAAAATTCCTTATGATTCATTGTGCTTGATACGTAACATTAACTGTTTAGACTTCAATTCACGGACATATAGTAATTCATACCGGAAAAACAGAAGTTTTATGGATTATAGGAAAAAAGAGTTGCTGGGAGAATAAAACGAATGAAACCTAGGTAGAGCTAGCAAGCCAGGTAGCGTAGTCATAACAAGCTCTTCACATATCTCATCTCTTCTAATACAAGTTTACCTATGTCAGGACGACGCAGTAGCAAAAACAGGACTAACCGCTCTTTGCCATTTGAAGGCGACCTTCCCTTACTCAAATGATCCATGACTTAAGTTTAGATCCTTCTATTTCATTACTTTCCAACATTTCTTCCGCTAAACACCCCAACACAAATCTAACGAGAACTTCACACCGTCCTTAATATTTAGACGACCTTCCATATATACCCTTCTGTGTTTGTATCCCTCTCCCTCTCTTTCACGCTTAAACCTTTCTCATAACAACAATTTCGTCATCGACCAAATGAATACAGGCTTTTAAAATGAAATGTCCCACATATACGTGTTATGCAATCTGCACTACTCTTAGGCTGCACTCAACATTACTGACATGTGACCATCACTGTGTGCATTACAATAATGCTGAGATATTTGCAAAACTCCGGACCGCAGGTGTCTGCGGTGGGGAACGAACGCGCTGTTGTCCTTTCCGGGGAGTAACGCGTTCACCACCACACCATGCAGGTCTTTCGTTTCGCCTGTCTCTCAGCTAGTTCTATCGATCTTTTGCCATCAGCAATCACCCGTCAACAGAATTGATCTGGAGACGCGTTACTTCTTGGGAAGGACAATAGCGCGTTCGTTCCCCACCGCAGACACCTGCGGTCCGGAGTTTTGCAAATACCTCGGCAATCTTGTGCTTGTATTTCGCAATACACCTTGCCATTAAAATTATAGAAGGCAGAAAATAAAATGTAAACACTGTATGCATTAGTTATGTATGTAAGCGTCGTCTAATAGTTGCGTTACGTAATGAACACGGAAACAAATGAGCGAAAAACTAGCGTTTTTTTCTGTTTTCCTTCAAAGCATACGGTTTCGGTTTCTCAAGAACTTAAATAGGTCACGATAAGTGCTCAAGTTGAAGCTGATCCTATAGGGAAAATACATAGGAATTCTTATGACCTTGCTGATTTTCCAAAAGGAATTACAATATCTCTGGTCTTAACGGTATACAAATTAATGACTACAACGTAATGGCTTTTGAAGAAAAGGAAAGAAAAAACCGCGTCACCTGTTGTGCAATGGAGTCCGTGGTGTTCGAGATGAACGGAGATGTCGGTACAGCGGCAGCAGCGGCTGCCAAAAGCTGAATGTAACTCTCATCCATTGTTACTTTTAAGCTATTTGCATCTGAAATCAATCTCAGCTACGTTCTAAGAACTTTTACGTACCACGTGCTGTTTTTCGAAGAGCACTAAGAAAACACAGAACACTTTTAGCGAAACGCGAGCTGTATATACTTTAGTATTGTACTCTAGGGAAAAGTTAAAACACCTAGTATGATATAAGATATAGTATAAAATCTCTAAAGCTCTCGGCGTCGATCAATCCCTGAGGGATGCGCCATGCATTCGACTTCATTAAGCATCGCTGGAGGCGAGATTGAGTGCATATCTGTCCTATAGAATGGCTCACAGTGATCTACCGATGTACCGAGCCAGTGCCGCTATCTTCCCAAACAACTCCGGTACCAATTTGCCGAACCCGGAGTGATGGAAGGCTTGGTGACCCTGGGCGCGCGGATCAATCCTGTGCGTGTTACAGGGTACCTCCGATTAGTGCGGTGCACGCTCCTTGAGAAATAATATATACAGTATAGATATGAGGAATAATGAAATGTACAGCTGTAGTCACAAAAATGTTCGGAAATCGTTCGTTTATAAGCAAACGGAGGCAATTAAAACTTGAGAAAAAGCAATATGGGAGTTCAACATATGATGAATAATTACAGTAATAACCAAATATCTAACTAGAAATCAAAAATACACACCGTAGATGAATCGAATATGGGTTTTTACGAAGACAAATCCATTGATGAACAGGAAATAATGTTGTGGAATATGATGAAATAGGGATGAGCACATCGAAGTAGAATTTATAATCCAATTATGGATGGCATGAATGGATGAATGAGCGATGATTTCGGCCAGTACATCATCTTCGTCTTCTATCGACCTCATCGTCTTCCAAGTAAATAAGTCAGTACATATGAATGAGTGATGATGAATGGATGATATATGGATGAATAATGCGACTGACAATCATTCTAAATCATCATGTCTGTAAGTTTCCGATTTATATAGGCCTAAACGAGGTCAGAGACGACACATAACAAACAGGCGCAGCAGTGATGAAATACACCGGACGTCACCGAGATCGCAGATATCGAGCAAGAAAATAATGTGCGCCGCGATGAGTGCACAGAGATGACCTTTAAAACGTGTCGTTTCGTCGTACTTGATGCATTCGTCGTCTCGTCGTTGGCAAGTGCCCGATGAGTTAGTGCTGTGGAGTCGGTTAGCCCCAGTCGCTGGTCACCCTTGTTGGGCTTCGGTAGTCCCATACACGTGCCAAAGTTGCTTAGTGCCCTGCCAACTGTGTTGTGAACTATGCCAACATCATCGATCTTTTGAGTTGTGTCAAGATCACAAAACGACTGCTAAAGGGCTAGATTAGCATCACACCAAATTCATCAACATTACCCCTGGATAGGTGCACCAGTAAGATGTAATGCTGAAGAGGACATAATGGTGATGAAGAAAATGACGCGTAAAAAAAATATTGAGCGTTCGACGTCGATCAGTTTGTGAGCGATGCATTCGACTTTATCGAGCAACGTCAGAGGTCATTGAAAGTATATCTGACCTATACACTGAGCTGTATACTCTGGCGATGAATGTATCAAGAAGATGACGTTTACCTTCCTAAACAAGTCCAGCATCAATTTGAAGACTCTGGAGGGATGAGTTGCTTGGCCAGCTCTGGGTGCGTGATCGAACCAACGACCACATGTGTATTGCATAGCACCACTACCCATTTCACTACAAGAACGATATGTCAGCTTTTCCCTCCGGATTAAATGATCCGCATTAAGCGCAAACAAACAGCCATCCACCTGGAGTGAATCGCAATCTCGACTGTGACGTTATAAATAGTATATATGTGGTGTTGTAGTAGAGATTAGTAACGCGCTAACGCTGATAGCTGCATAATTGAGAATACGCACATCAATTGTTCTCGGTCAATTCTTCAGTATTCGAGGCACACAACTGGACAAGTAGGGCTTTGCCTACTAAATGAAGTGAATATGTAATGAGCTCTCTAACAACTGGAGGCTAATGTCAAGTAAATAAATGTGAATAAAAAGTAGTGTATGTCAAAAGGGTTAAGTGCAAAGTCCAAGAGAATCTTTATCAACTATTCTCTTCGCGTTTTTTCCCCTCAGACATTACAATGCATCGTATACTTGTCTTACATATTTCTTAGTCATAACAATTTCTTACAGAAAACCAGCACAAAAATTCCCCTGCATCCGTCTTCACTATCCCAGTATGACGTCAAAATTCCTATTGAAGACAGTAGCTAAGAGGTATTAGTGTTTTCGAGAAAGATCTGATTATAACCACAATGATGCTGAATCATTTGCAAAACTCCGGACTGTAGGTGTCTGTAGTGGGGATCGAACCCGCTATTACCCTTTCCGGAGACTAAGCTGTTCACCACCACACCACGTGGATCCTTCTTTTCGTCTTTTTCTCCAGCCGTGTTTTAACCGTTTTGTTTTTTTTGTTTTTTTATATCTACTCTAAAGATATCATTATCTATAAATTACTACAACGTTACGTCTACGCTACCTATTTACGGAACTTTACTTGTGAAGGATCTAGAGAGGAGGCCAGTAAAGATCACCTTCAGTAGGTCAGTCCCACCTCTGTTTAAATATTCCAGGACCGATATACTGCTAACTTTGGTAATGTTCAATCTTTGGTAATGTTCAATAAGTTAATGTTTTATTCATGAGCGGTCACGAGGTTATAAATAACAAGTTTCATTAAACACTGGCCGACGTTTCAGCAGTTTCGCCTTCTTCAGAGGCGTTTTGTTATTCATAAGTCTTCCAGTTCTTGTTGGACATCAGCCACACAGATTCCCTCCCTTATGTAAAACTGTACAGCTCAATAACTAGAAGACATATAAAGCACAAAGCGATTCTGAGGAAGGCGAACCTGCCGCAACGTCAGCCAGTATTTAATAATTGTAACAGTGACGTTATTGACAAGTGCTCAAGAATAAAACACTGACCTCCTCAATATAGGCAAGCTAGCTGTGAGCATACCTAGTTCATACGGCGAGCACCGATGGGCAGGTACACTTTCGCAGGAAAAAAAGACAAAAAATGAAGGACCTCGTACGAAAATAAAGTGTTCTTTATGTTCCTTAAACAAAAAGAAGTCCACTTGAGCGAAGAAAAACCTCTGTAACGCAATGAAGAAGAAAGGAACATTCACTGATGGTCGCTTAGATAATCTGATGTTTAACGGATTATAGGTGAGAGCATCAATTATAGGAGTTATTCTCGAAATATTTGGTTTTTTTGGCTTTGGAGGCATCCCTGCGTCCATGGCGGTTTTTTTGGCTTTGGAGGCAGGCATATATACATCCCTGCGTCCATGGCGCACCAAGCTTCCATTCCTCCGGCGTCGGCAAATTGGTACCAGACTTGTCTGGGAGGACAGCAGCACTGGCTCGATACATCGGTAGGCCATCGAGAATCTTTGTAAAGGGCAGGTATGACTTCAATCACCTTCAGCGATATTTAATGAAATCGAATGCATGGCGCGTCCCACAGGGATTGATGAAAGCCGAGAGCTTTATCCTTTTTATATAGATATAAGCGACGTGTGTTGTGATAAAAAGAAAACAGTTGGAAAAATCGAAAACGAATACGGGAGAGAGACCAGCAATTCCATTTTTGGTTTGACGCTGATTATTTCTATACAAATATTCTCTCATAATTGAATGTAAACGGGCATACAACCGGAACCAAATTACAATTGAACGCAATGCAGCTGAACACGAATGCGAAAGTAGACGTGTTTTGAATATACACAACTGGTTGTTTGACATGTGAATAGCCCAACATACGGTGAAACAGCCAGAATCTTCATTCAATCGTCATTTTGCCGCCTTTTGATAACGGTTATACTTCCGATTCTTACGGTTATCGTGCTAGGACACTACCATGTTGACACTGTAGGCAATCGATCCTTCCCAGGTCATCACTATGGGCCATCACTGACCCTTATAGATCACATTGAAGCTTGCGTCTTGCAGCCTAGGTTCCTTGTAGAGCGATGACAAGTTCTCGCACAAGCTTACTTCTCGCAATACTTCTGAATGGAAGTGAACTACACTTAAATTTGGGTAGTCATGCATGATGATGAACCGCTTCGCCATAACAACGCAGTAAGACTTACATGAACATCTTCCATTTCCCACAACGATACAAATCACTGAAGAGATGACCTTCGAAAAGAATACCGGAAAGCAATATATTTCTTAATCTAGGTACATATGAAACCACTGACAACTGTGAAGAATGTTCCGACAGGTGTTGCTGATTATGTATGGTAAGTGCCATGTGAGGCGCGCTTCATAATAACAAAATCGTAACGAGTGTATAATGCGAAACATTGCTGCATTTTTAATGCAACAGTTTATTTCTAAATCTATTCAAATCACCAGACAATGGCCATTCGATGTCATACTGTCAAATGTTCAACATATGTCGCCATTACAAATAACAACGGCGTATGTAAGGTAACAAGTCAAGAATTTTATTAGTTTGCGGTCAGCGCTTCCGTTACGCGTCTGACTGATGTGTGATGTGATTTGTATTCTGAATATGCGCAAACGTATGAATTCGTTTCATCTTGATATCGTCCGTTTTAGACGGCACATATTAGCCGCATTGCACCGCATCGCGTGGGTGTATTTAGAGTTCGGCCAGTTTTCACATTCAGCTCAGTACTGCTGTCGCAGAGACAGAGCAGACAAGTAATTCTTCGTATTTTTGTTGAGCAAACGCTCAAGATTACTTAAGATTACCGAGTAATCTTAAGCGCCAGCTAGTTCGTAACCGCCTATATGACCGTCTATATGCAACTCAAAATTTCATAATTTGCGCCAGTGGTAGAGACGGTGATTGCATGAGCTCGGGTATAGTTTATCTGATCTCCTGTAAAACGAGCGGGGACGAATACATTGGCGAAACGGGCAGAGCCCTCTGTGTCCGCATAAAACAACACCTAGCCGGCAAACATAGACCAAATACCCCGCAAGGCACGCATAGGACCCACAGACATAACGGGGACCACATTGAAGTATGTGTCACGATCCTCGCACGCGAATCAAGAGCACAGGCGCGAAAAACTCTCGAGGCATTCTGAACCGCAGGGAAGAATGCCTCATTATCACGCGTGATATAGGGCAGTATATAAAACTGCTTTTCTGATGTGAGGGGCACATTATACTTCCACGTGATTTCTGTGCGGTTGGTCTCTACATGACATACTTAGTGGAAACCTCATAGGAAGCGGTGCGTTTGCAAAGCTGTGTTCAAAGTGATTGAAATCTTGGTTTGGAGTTTCTTTGTTTGGTTATGGAGGCGTCTGGCCGAGTAGATTGCTATCAACTTGACCTTTCCAGGCTCTGAGGAAGGCGAAATGCGCCGAAACGTCAGCTTTAAGGCGATAAGGAATAATAACACCTCGCGTTTGCTCAACAAAAATACGAAGAATTACTTGATCAATGCCGAGCTTAATAGAAAGTCGGTCGTGGGAGTTAGAGAGCAGACAGTTTTCCCAGTTGTTGTAAAGTACCTCAACTAAATCTATAGATGAGTCGATTAAACATTAATTAATTCATTAAGTAAAATTAACGATTATTTAAACATTAATTAAGCTAAATACTAATTAAACAAACGACAAAAAAACATCATGAATTGTTGTGCCGTGTTAGAGAAAGTACAGTACCATAAAAACTAAGAGCGCTGGTATCATTACGTGTTATCTGCGAGCTATAAAGTGGAAAACCCCGATATAATATTTGGATTCGACTTGAATATACGGAAAGAATAGATTTATTGTTTTAATTGAAAGATTTTTCTTTGAATTCCATTCGTTTCCTCGTATCTATTGTCCACGGAAATCCTAGAGCGCTTCATGCGTATGGGTTTGTCTCCTGCTCCTGAAAAAATTTCATCTTGGCTATAAATGTCGCTGAGTGCTGGCCAAGCAGACAATCCTTGGAACACTGTGATAGCTGTTCTATAGCGTTCACACGTGGATTCGAAGAGGTAAGCTGGCCCAGACAACTCTGCTACCAAATTCTCGACCCCCGGAGGAATAAGGGCTTTGGTGGGCCCGGTGCGGTGTCGAAACAGTATCTTGCTTGTGATGAAGGGCATCAGTACTACTGAACTACCCACTTCCTTCGTCGTATTAAAAGCTGAATTATCGAAATGTTCAAGTAGCCAATTCATATGCGGTAATCAAGCGTTGCGTTATAAAATCACCTTCTTCAATCCATGGTTTTGTATGAATCGTCTCGAAAAAAGCAAACCAACATCCGACGAAGAGTAGAGTATTGTAAGCGAACTGCTTTGTTTATCGACACATACACAATTCGTGTACATAAAGTTTTTTGAAACATTCATTCGGAGGATCCAACGCCATATCACATGGGTGGTTCTTTGTGGTGGATGAATCGATTCGAAGCTGTGCTACGGCTGTGCAATTCGTTTAAGAAGACACATAAAGCAATTGCCTAACGGATCAATAGGCAAGCAAACTAATCGAATTGCTGATTCTTTTCATGAAAGAGTACGGTGGTTCTGTCAAATTTTAATCTATTGCGAGCAGTGATTCGCAAAACCTCAATAACCTGTGTCCCATGTAAACCCGTCAGCGATTCCACGAATGGAATGAGAATCCGTAAATTATCCTACATTCACCCATTTAATGTGCCAAAACTGCTCACTGGTTATCGTTCGGTTAAAGAGCACCGATCACATTGCACTTTTGGCATACTTCATTCCGTTCATGTCAAGGATTTGGTCACGAAAAGCTAGTCGGGATCTGCAGTCGCATTGATTCATTCTTAGGTGATAGTCTTTCGAATGGAAATTTCGAAATCCTTCCCACCTTGGGTTACGCTACCTGGTGATGAGCTCAATCAACCACAAGTCATCGTTCGACACCCAGCAACCCTACACAACCATCTTGAGGGTGATCTATTTGAAGGATGAGGAGACCGGTGAACAATGCAGTGGGAACATTTAGTCGGCATATTTTTCTTTTCTTTCTCTTTTAGTTAACATTCCCACCATCTCGAAACCGTATTTGTGAGATGATGCTCTTGTGTGGTTAATATTGCTGTTAAGATTTAATTCAAGACGACAAAGACAAATAATATAAAGTGTGACAACTATGAAGAAATGAAAACATTTTTTTTCTAGTACAATCAGCGTCGCCAGCAATGACGTTAACGGACTTGATGTGGTCTAATTTACTTTAGTGACAAACTGACTTATCAAGCTATCTCTTCTCGTCTTAACACGAAAGAAAAGCTACTGAACCCTATAGCTTACCACTGTAATCTTTCACCATTTTGCTGGTTGAAGTATCGTAGCCGACTGACCTAAATGACAACAAGACCACCTACTACACCTCTTCATTGCTGAATCTCTCATGGTGATGAGTACGTGACGGTTAACGTACACTGCCGTTACGCCAGATACAGTCACATTTTGGGTCTCATCGATGCAAATGTGACGGCTTTTTCATCTACTTTTTTGTCATTGCGATTTCCATTGTTCGTTGATCATTTGCATGTAGTATCTAGTACGAACTCGATTGTTAGAGCGTACCCTATGAAACATACATGGTCATATGGTCTCATGTTCGTTCCTGAGCCTATAAAGCACCCATCGTTCCACGATTGCTAAAGTGCCAGCAGGTAGGTACGGAAGGATAGAAGGAAAACGTACTTATTCAATACACTGATGAGCCTATAAAGTCATTCTACAGGCCAAGTATGCATTCAACCCTCTCTACAATGCTCCAATTATCGTACGGATTCCAGCATTTCCTTCTCAATAACGTACTGAGTGTGGTTGAGCGTGGTTTTCGCTGAAATCCCGAGAAAGCCGTGCCAGGTTTTCACGCAGACTGCCATTGTTGTCGATACAAGAGAGATTTGTTTTCCGACTTGAATTATTCAAAGGGAAACAGCAGCCACTTCTCTAGCAGTAAGAATTCTGTGATGACCTAATTCCGTGAGTCGGCTGATCAAGCGGTGAAGGAAAATGTATATAACGTCGTCTAACATGACACACCTCCGTGCAATTTTCTGTATGAACTCAAATTTACTACACGTATATCCTCGGCAGTGGCTAGTAACGTTGTCAAGGGACCGTTAACACTAGCACGATGCATTCCAAAAATCTCGTGATAGAGATGAATGTTCAAGATGAAGAACAACCTGACAACATCGACATGAACAGGTTAACTGAAGCAGAGGTCTAAAAATAACTAAAGATGGATATTGCATAAATTAAGCGAATATCAGACCAACCATCTTTACGAATATTGTTGCGTTTGCTCGAAACATAGTGTGGCCTTATCCAATATACTCAACGAGTCTTAGAGATCTACCTTCAGAGAGTTCCTAAGCTATAAAAACGAATAGGACGAGTACTGTGACAGTACAAATGAACGTGGAAGATGTTATTTATTTCATGTCGTTTAATCATTTCTAACTATCTATACCGAAACTATCAACCCAGAAAGCTGTATCTGATGCTTAAAAACCGACTCGAAGGATTATTCAAGTGAAGAAACGTCGCGACGTACAACAACTTGATATCAGTTACGAAATTTGGGTGAATTCGGAAGATGTGGTCCCTGTGAGCTACGTTCCTGCAAAACTTACTCCTTCCATGAACCCACAAATAACAAATAAATATTGCACACATGTGGTTTCTGCTGCATTAATGCGGATTGTACACACACCGCGCATATCGATTCGGTGAAAGCCCTGTAAAAAACAGCTGGGATATATATCGGTCGTAGTTGAGATTCGACTTCGAGAATTAAGCTGAACTAAGGCCAATCTTCAACGCCAGAAATACAAAACCTACGTACGGGTCCTATGGAACTCGTCATGGAAATGAATGACCTGGGATGGATAGTGAATACATTTCTCCAGGAAAAAAACCTACTAGCCACGTTGGTGCACTATGGACTGGGTCAAATACAGATTTCTTTGGTGCTTGATGAATTACAAGTAATATAAGTGATACCATCTTCGATCGGAACTGCTCTTGGATTCTTCTTTCGTGCGATGTTCTACTGAAGAAGATCCGACTTGATTTAACGACGAGGACAGCGATATCGAGAATATGAACCACTGTGGACATCGACTCGGATCAATACAGCTCTGAGGAAGACGAACACGTCGAAACGTCACCCGAACAGAGCCAATTTGTCAACCTCCACCAATGAAAGAATATACCTCGTTCTTGGATTATATGACCTTCGAAAAGAAACACTTTGAGAGATCTTCTCGTAGATAAAACTAGTGTCTCACGTAGATAAGCACTGTCCCACAAAAAAAAAAAGGAAAAGAAAAAAACACAGCTAAACGATGGAACGAAAGAAACAAGAGCGCTGACTTTAATGTTGCCTTTGGAACTTGATGTTGGAATGATTCATTTTCGCATATATCCACATGTAAACAGGCTCCTGATAGGAACAAAATCAATGAATGAACATTACACAGCTGCTGTTATTTGCCATCCAGTGCTTACATGGTCCGTATTCACGGGAAAATTGTGGTCCCGGGTGATTTTCAAGCGAATACTATTTACTCTACTTTTTTAACTGGATCTGCTTACAAAGACGTAATTCTTAACATAGCTTTATTCTTAGTTGTGTGTTTTAATTAAAACGTGGAGCCCATTCTCAGTTCTGAGGAACCCGTTGGGACGGAGCATAGAGATCCTAAAGAGTGCACTGTAAGCATAGCAACAGTTACTTAGATGTGTTATATAAAGTTCTCGGCGTTGATCAATCTCTGAGAGATCCGCCATGCATTCGACATCATTAAGCATCGTTTGGAGGTGACTAAATGCAGATCTGGCCTTCATAATAACTCGCGGTGGCCTACCGATGTATCGAGCCAGTGCTGCTATCCTCCCAGACAAATCTGGTACCAATTTGACGAACCCGGAAGGATGGAAGGCTTGGTGACCCATAGGCACGGGGATCGATCCCATATGCATTTCAATGCTACATAAAACACCTATTTTTTGGAGTTCTTTAGCATTTTTGTTGTGAAGATCGACTGACCAGTAAGCATTTTTGCTTTGATGTTTGTTGCACCACAAAAATTTCGAAGACGAATACGATAAATCATGAAATGAATCGGATATTTCTGTTGTGGTGCGAAAGAGATTGATGACAAAATGTGAACGACGTTCGTTACAACGTATGAAAATTCGATCAATAATAGTGTTGTTCGATGAGCCGCAGTAAAGTTCGATTAGAGCGCGATTTACGCATTAAAAAAAGAAGTGCTCAAGAAACATGATTTTTTCCTGCTGACGATTAACTATGTATTGTAAGTAAGCTTTACTCCCTCAATTTAGAATTTGAGCATGAGCAAAAATTCCGATGCACTTTTTCTACTGCTGCGAATCAACTCTCATGAAGCGACGAGGTAAAGACTAAGACAGTATTCAAGAGAATGGAGATGTTAACGTGCAAGGACTACAGGGAGTCTCTCAACCATTAGTTTTTCAAGTGTTCGAGTACAGAGATACAATGGAGTTGAGATGGTAAGCATGGCTGAGAGACAAGGTACGAGAAAGCTCCACCACAATGAATTACGGTAACATAATCCCATCATAAAAGGAGAACGGAGAATCCGAGTGGCAGGAACGTCGACGTGTGAGCCACATCGGCCAGCCGCAGGCCCTTTATACTGCTCGGTGTGGGCAGTTGTTGTGCTGATGTTGACCTCTTGGCACTGTTGTCTCATTGTTGCTACGTCCAATAACATAGTCGACGCCTTGATTGACGTAATCATTGTTGTTCGGTCAAGTGCTAATATGTGCAACGTTGGTGATGAAAGATCGTAAACAACGTTTTCATATATATAACGCCAATGCATATGTGGCGGAGTGGGGGTAGCGCAGTTGTTATTGATGCCGTAGATCAGGAATTAAGGCGCTGGTTGAAACCTCTAATCCAACGCTTTCCTTCAGACCACATAGAAGGCTTCAACTCGGCTATCTCCAAAATTGCAAGAGGAATCTACTCGACTAGCATTCTATAATATTCATGAAGAAAACGAAATTCTGAAGCAGTAACAGAAAAAACATGCGAAGTGTTCCAAGACCATTGTGTATGTCGGATGCGAGGAAACGAATCGAATGCAATAAGTGCTGGGACCCGCACAGTATATCTGATGACAGGTTAAATAAGTAGAAAAATAAATATATTTCTACTTGGACGTATGTTGGTCCATATATAGTGATCTAGTCTTCGGCCACGTCTGGATAGGCTTATCGGAGTTCATGTGAAATAAAATTCTTATAGAGAATACTGTGTTCCATTAAAAGATACTTATTGATCGATTCGTCGACATTGACAAATTTCATTAAATCACTGTAGTCGAATGTGATTGTGTATCAGTTAAAACTACACCGATATGAATCACATGACTCTAATGCTACGTTGAAATTGTACTAAAAACATAAATATTACTGTTGAACATGGAAATAATAGTGAGCACAGTTTAGCTATAGGGGGAGGAGGATCGTAGTGTATTAGTGCTATGTTTCTCTTCAATAATCCAAAAGAAAGCAATTCTCATGTGCTTGCTGGGATTGTCCAAGATAAGACGGATGTTGGAATGATGAAAAAAGGTGGAAGAAAGAACGAACGATTCGACAAACGACGCGCTGAAGATTGTTGAAATCGAATATGCACATAATAATCAGCTTCACAATGACAATAGGCTATGTTTATTCAGTATAATATCAGCAGTTGTAGAAGTGCATTGGTTTGTACTCATGCATGACATTTGTGCAGTACGACCAATATAGTCACATGAATAGAAAGCAATTTGAGGCGAACATGAGACGCCAACGTCACAGTTTTCCTTGCTTTTCCTCATCACCTACGACAAGAACGATAACATCTGGGTGAGGACGTCCGACAGATTATGTTGAGCTTACACGACGACAATACGATAGCGGTGGCCGACACCGTTGGCCGTATTCAGAAGCCCCATAGAATTCGCTATTTATATTCTCGGCGATGGCAGGTGAACCGGTTGCGGCGTGTTGTCATCTCTAAACACACGAGTGTTCCTTCCGTTTGCACTCGGTGTGCGCACTCTACACCGTCGCCGATGTTTCGTCGTCGTGTCGTTTATGCTCTCCGACTGCCGTGCTGTGTTGCGCCCTGTCGAACAGCGCGACGGCGCCGGCGATTGTGAATTTCGAACGCAAAACCAGAAAATGCCGCAAAAAGGTCAAGTTCACATGTCCATTGGAAGGACACCTAGTCGAGTGACTGTGGGCAATTTGGTGTATGTCACCAAGCGATGATGCAAAATGACAGATTACGAATTTAATAGGTAGGAGGTCATATCAAGGAACACGACAGCACACTGAGAACGAAAACCTGTTTGTTATAACTTGGAATGTATCCATCATTCAAAGACATCATTGCATTAGAATGCAGCGAAATTCTTCACCGTTCTATCCACAATAACCCAATTATTCTTCGTGTTCCTTTCTTTCAGTATCGCTCGATTATGCTGTTCTAATGAAATGTGAGTTAAGACACCTTTCATCGCGATTTCTCAGAATTTTCATCAGTGCTTTTTCTAAACACCAGGCTTATTTCGAGAAGTTTGAGGAAAGTGATATTTAGCATTTTTTTATGCTTCTCGAACACTAATGAAGTCCTTGGTATGAGGTTAGAGAATTGTGGAAATTTGTTCTGTGGTGTTTCACTAGAATTCCACTATTCCTTTTCCTTTATTTGATAAATCTACGGGATTTATAACGATAGAAGAGCTTTGTTCATGTTAGAAAAACAACTTAACGATATCGAATAGATTATTAAGTTATAAGAAGAATATGAAAAAAAGTAGGATATAACGAAAACGAGCGACTTTTTTTTGTAGCGCGCGATATGAAGTAGAAAGAGAAAGGAGGAATTGAGAAGGTAATGTGATCAGATCTGGGCGAGTCACGTGGTTCAGCAACAACAGTAGCTTTTCACTGACCAGATGTTCTGCAAATGATTTTGAACGATCATGAAGATTGCAGGAGATAAGGTAGAAGAAAACGAAACTGAAAGAAAACCATAGCGGTATGTTCTCTTTCTCGTCTAACGTTGTTCCTTATTTCAGTCATACCTCTGCTTTTGTCTATTTATGGGCTGTTTTTTTTTTTCGCATGTTTCGCTCGCTTAGGCCGAGTATAAATTGAAGAGGAGAAAAATCTGTGTCGAAAAATTTGCACAGCTTCATCGTTCTTTGATCATCACGATAGTGTTGATATTTTTCCTTTGCTATGATTTAGCAGTAAAATTCATTCTGTCCGATATCACATGAACATCTGCCGCTTTGACGATCATATCCTACTTTTTCAACCTATGTGAATGAAACAGCAGATCAGTTAATAATTGAACTGTTACTGTCTAAAGTTCAGAGCTAAACACTGACAACTAAGAAGCCATTATAAACATCCACTTATAACACATACTGTGCAGCGAAAACGGTTTTTGTGAGAAACACGTGATAGTGAACCGACTACGTATCGATCGGAAAGTGAGCTACAAAAAAACGCCATGATCTAACCACATCATGGACGCTTCGATTCAAATTCTGATTCGAATGCCATATTGTTTGCTATTAATGGATACTGTACTTTTTCAGCGCAATAATGAAGTAACGGTTTCGTCGGAATCAATAGCTTCCTGCAAGGCGCACAATTTTTCTCATACTATTACGCAAATTTCGTAATCTATTCAACGATTATAAAGTACGTGAATTTGCGTTCACACCATTCTTCAGAATATTACAAATAATTTATAGCGAAGGAGAGAGAGAGAGAGAGAGAGAGAGAGAGAGAGAGAGAGAGAGAGGGAATGGAAAATGTTGGAGAAAAAGAGGATTATGTGTGAGTGAAAGAAGAGAAGACAGAGTGAATGAATTGGAAAAATGCACACCATCTATATTTACTGAAGTATCTGTAACTGTTGTAGATTTGGGTATTGAGAGGGAGGAAAAACTGAATTAGAAACTAATACCTAGTTGGCTTTGTAGTTGTAAAGTTTATTCTGAATTCGTGATGATTATTGTTGCTGCCTTCTTCCTCTACGGAAATAAAATGTGAAGAAAAAAGGTGAAATTGACTACTGACTTGATTTCTTGTGTTGCCTCCTCCATTCATTGCAACGTTAGTGTTAATCTGTGCAGAAAAGGAAGTTATTTGCAATAAGGACACCGTCTTAAGATAAACAACATATGGCTGATGACTCATCAACCATATGCGACTATAATCAGCTGTTCTAATTCTCTTCATTGGAAGTCACGTACAAAGCGGCTCTGAAGAAGGCAATACTGCCGAAACGTCAGCTACTGTTCTACTGTATTGTGTTTTTCTATAAACAACATAGTTCGGTTTTAAATCGATGAGTTACCTTAGGAGCAGAATCGAGCAACGAACAGTCACTTTCCTGCTAAGCAGTAAATAATATAGCAATGTTTTGAACGTTATTTTTGTAATAGTTTATTATAAATTCACAGATAACGTAGTTTTAACCCATTTATTGGCGCCATTATTCATCCATCATATGCACAACGGGGACCGACATAAGTTAGCCGACCGTCATTTTTATGATTGGACAAAATTACGCCTCCCAATAACATAAAACTAAGTCAGTTTCAATCTAAACTTCAAGAGACCTGAAAATGATATATACAGCAAGAACAGATATTTCTTCTGCAAAATCGCGTGTAATCGCGTGTCTGTTCTGCCGTTGACTGACGAATCGATCAATACACACAACAGACATGTGGATCGATTGATGGCCGCTTTGCTCTCTATAGAGTGAAAGCGGTTTACCGATTTTTTCTGGTCTACAGTGGCTTAATACAAGCTTTTTTCTTGTTCTTCCCCTCTCTCTCTACCGCCCTCTTCACTTCTTATTTCTTCCTCAGTTCTTATTCTTGTCACCTTTTTGACGTTAGACATAATCGACAAGGCAATCTATTTAACAATGTTGACTACTCAGTAGCTCGAATTCAATGATAAACGAGTGGAACTACTACTTTAATCCTAGCGGGTTAGCTCCAGTCAACTAGTTGGCGGTAATGTACGCCTGCTAATTTCTGTGGATTGCTATCTTTATTTGGGACATTTGGAAGTAACAGATAGCTATAACCTTCATATAATAATATTTATTCATTGGTGAGAACTTTATAAAAGACACCATCCGTAGAGCAACTGATGTTTTGTTTTAGTTCTAGGAATGAATTCAATAAAACGTATAGGATAGAGTCAGACAATAAACACATTCACCGATAACAATTCACATAAAATTTTATTTTTACGATGCTTACGGTATGGGAAATATTCGATGAAGGGATGTTAAGGGCGTTCGCAGCTCGGAAACTGTAAGAGTTAACTTTACTTTGTTTGGTGCAGACCTGTTCTTACATTACTGTAAGGCTTAACGGAGAACTTAGCGATGTGTTCTACGAGTGCATTATGAGGAATCCTCACAAAATCACTTGTACATTTCCGATCTTTTCTCTAGAGAACAGTCATCGAAATGGGAAAGACCACATGTATTGGTAACATTTTCGCTATTAAATGTTACATTATAATAGTACGCCACTACAGTAATCTTATGAAACGCTAATTGTTGAAGAGTGTGCGACGGTGAACGAAAACTTCGGAATCATTGAGTGTTTTACCTCTCGCGAACATGACTCCATTATTGCCGCTGGGATGAAGTTTATAACTTAACTGTGTTATTCAGAAAATTTCCCCAAGCATTTTGTTTAGACGATCATTTCGAAGTCGTTTATATTTCGATATTATATATTGATAATTCATAGCAGTAGAGAGTTGAATGATAGTCTTATGGAGACACAAGATCAGTTAATGAACGATTGAAGTGTCTTGGAAAGTGATTCGTACAAATAAGAGGATCTTAGCATCTCAACTCTATTCTTCTAAAGAAGGAGACTGTAGTAGAAGAACAAAAAGAAAGTGGTCCTTTCGTAGGTTAACAGCGTTCCATCTATGTAGTAGGCATAGTAGAGCATAGGCATTGCTGTGCGAAACAATGCAACTGTGTGGCTTTTTCTGTTCACCAAGCTTAGAAATAAGCTTCTGATTCTTCACATCTCCTGATATCAACTTGTGTTGCTGTGATTCTTTTATATCGCGTGGAGTGTACATTACCCGTGAATTCCTTCCAAATCATTGTTAGTAAAGTTTATATTATAAAAAAATTTTAAAAAATTTTAAAAAGTGATGTTATAGATATGGCCGCCTATCCATACCTTTTCGTACCTCTTGGTTGACGTGTTCATAATGTAAAATGATGTTTTTAAGTATTAAACTGCGATCTACAGCAAGAGATTCGTCTCCCTGTGTGGTTACCTAATCTGAAAAGAATCCAATATTTAGGTAAATGTATCTAAAAGAGACCTAGTCACACTATGGCAAGCGCCTCTACGGACCATGAGGGTCACCAAATGTCTATTGTGACTATTCGAGAAGGTCCTGGAACGACTTTAGTTGGACTGTAGTGAAATGTCTTTTGCCTAACTATTGCCAGTCACCTATTTAAATGGAAATTCTGCTAGGTTTTTCAACATTTTTCGTGAAGAACAGCTTGTCAATTAAAAGTTACGTAAGAAGTACATTACATCAGTAGCAGCGTATTCGACCAAACATGCAACTTCGTCGTAGTGTTGTTTCTATTTGAGTACTCTGATCGTTTAAAGGTCTTCTACAGTTGATCAGTTTTGCATAAAATAGCTGGCTGCTAAGAGGGTTAAACAGCAAAACAAGATTTTGCAGATAACCAGTTCATTACTAGTGGTGAACGGCTATACGTAAACAGTTTTTCATTGAACTAAATCTATTGTTAGTGAACTTTCACCATACAAATACCAAAATCAACATCTATTATAAGCAGGCAGTAAATACGCTGTCCAGTAATGAAATGATCAAAGAAGAAGAACTACAGCGTCGGCCAGTGTGAGAGCTGATATTCAGGTGAGAAAATGATTCTCATGAGTGACCTGTACGCATGGATATCAATGCATTCATTTTTGATCATTCATTTTACCACAAAGCGTTGGTTTGCGATAATATCAATATTCAACTGATGGTTTGTCCATAAAAGATGTTGTCACAGACGTGGTCTATGAAGGGAACGCTTTTTTGCGAACCGATCCTCCAGTTCATAACGGCGAAAAATTACTCGTGTTCGCGTGTATGCTAAGAACATTCATAACTGTATAAGCAGATTTCAATCATAACGAAGATTCAACTGATAGATTCCTGCTACTATTGTAAACCGACTCTGATTTAAGCTCGATCAATGTGCCTTATTTCATTGACAAGCTCATATTTGTTTATTACCAAACATTTATTCGGTTAACGTTTTGATGTCTTCCTCTTCCTCAGAGCCGAAGATCCAAGTTGATGGTCCTCAAACGTGTGAGGAAGGCGAAGACGTCGAAACATTAGCTGAATAAATGTTTGGTACCAACCTCGGGTCAGCTTATCGATGAAATAAGGTACATTAATCTAGGTTAGTTTTCAACTTGAGTCCCAATTTAAGGATTGTGACTCGGCTGTGCTCCCAACGGTTTACCGCCTCATCGTGGCTGGAAGGTGTTCCTGGGTGTACTGTGATGTACAGCAGAGGATTCATCTCCTGGCAGGGTCTCCCAAGCTGAGAAGGAGTCCGGCGTTTCTATCAAAAAGCCTAGCTAAGAGTAAACCAATACCAGGGTCCACCACTGTCCTGGTATCAAAGTCGCATGGTGGTAAATCTCCCTCTGGTCCACAAGGGCTGCGACTGCCTATGGTGGTGAAGACTTGAGGCAGGTTTTGGCCAGGCTGACCTCGGGATTCCAAAGAACCACAATGACTTAACCAGCAAATCTCCAAAAAATGGAGATTAAGCTGGGGTCCGCATAATCAGTGAGGACGGGCCATTCAAGTGTTAAGTGTTAAGTGTGATGTGGCTATAGGATCTGCGAAGAACGACAATTATACAAAGGCGTCAAGTTTAGACTTATAGTGAAAAGTTGACTAATGTTTTAGTCGAAAAAAGTCGCTTTTTTAAATGAAGAAAGATGTCCTTTATAATCTCACAAGGTAAAAAAAAATGAAGGAAAAGAAATCTTATTCAACTGGTTTTTATCGTGTATGCACTTTACGTACATTCAGAGTTTATTTCATAGGGCAAGAAAAAGAAATTTAAGCAAAACATAAGGGATTACGTGGTTGTATAACGTGGGGAAGAATCATAACGCACCCATGTCCGTCGCTGATCACAGCGTTTCGCCAGGACTCACTTTTCTATCTATCAGGAAGCCTAGCTAAGAGTAAACCTATACCAGGATCCACCATCGTTCTGGTATCAAAATCGCATGGTGGTAAATCTTCCTCTGATACACACAGGCCGGCGACTACCTGTGGTGGTGAAGACCTGGGACAGACTGTGGCCAGGCTGACCTCGGGACTTCAGGGAACCACAACGACTAGGCCAGCAAAACTCCGAAAAAATGGAAATTATGCTGGGGCCCGCACAACCAGTGAAGACGGGCCATCCAAGTATCGGATAGGCAAGTTGGTACCAGACTTGTCTGGGAAGATAGCAGCACTGGCTAGATACATCGGTAGACCACTGCGAGCCATTTTACAGGACAGACATGCATTCAATCACCTCTAGCGATGCGTAATGAAGTCGAATGCGCACGGCGGACCCTTCAGGGATTGATCGACGCCGAGAGCTTTATTCTTTCATTTTTAATACTTTAGTCTTCATAGTCGCTCTATAATCATAGAGTAATTGGCATTGTCGAAGTGTACTGAGAGCATGGAAATCAATAGGCCTTCGCATTTTTCAGAACCTCGAGCGGTTCCTTGAACGTTAATGGATTCAGAAACAAAAGTAACCAGCTGATTCTTTGGGGAAATTTTCGAGTACTGAACAAAATTTTCAAATGAGTAGAAAATTCATTTCGTTTTTACTGTCGTAGACATAGTGAATTCTGCTAGACATCGTTAGTTTCACTACAACGTCACGTTTTTTCTTCTCTACATAAAATTTCAAATCTACCTAATTAATAGAGAATTATTAACGGCGCCTTTTATTTTTCGCAGTTCCCGTTTTCTACATTTTTCCCTCATTTTTTTCCTCTTTTTTTTCTTCACTAACGCTGTCAGTGATTTTCAGTGTTAAAGTGTCAAACGGAAATGTGATATTATCGTATGACAAATGAAATGAACATGAAATAGTAAATGACATATTGGTAATTTTTTTTCGGTGATAGCTTTCTACTCTATTGTATTCGAATCGAATAGCTTTCGAAATATCATCCGAATCATCCAATAAAGTCATAAGGCCACTTAAGAGTCTTATCATGCGCTACTAGCAAACAACACCATAAAAGTGCACTCGTTAAAGAAATGATTAGACGACTGACAAAGACCCTTCTCATTCTATTGTTTCCTCCTGTGTGTGTTTTTCTGGATCGTTTATTGTGCACGACATTGTTCTGCAGAATTTAGCCTAATCAGTCAGCAACCCTTCACCATGCCGACATGAGTTGAGCACAATTCATGTGATGCAAAAATAGTGGCCGCTTTAAACCTTAAACCAACATATCTCAGTTCGCATGGAACTTTATCAGTTGGAATAATACACATGACAATTGACAGAGTTCTGTTGTTATGTGAAGGTGAAAATGTGATTTTCTGAGGCCTACAAGACGTTTTTTTCCTGCTTTTCTTTCGTAAGAGGCGCATTTCGAAAGCGAAAGAAATACTGAATAAGTGGGATCTTGTCCAGAAGAACACCGTCGTGCTATCCCAGAATTTACTGCTCTGCTGCCCTTGTGTATTTTATGTGTTAATCGGTCCACGAATTCAAATCAGGTTGTGCCGAAGGGAAAACCCAACGACGCTATGCGTTCAAAATTTCACCAGTCTAAGCGTCTGCAATTCGTGGTACATATTTGAAAAATGGCGCGTAAAACAGGAAAGAAAATTAACTAGTTCATGAGCAGAGAGGAAAAAAAACATCACCTAACTTGTTTCTGCCAACGCTAGAATTCTTTTGAATCGATTCCATTATCGCCACAAAGCCTGATTTCCACACCAAACTAAGCTGGTTTAGGTTTTAGAGTGAATTTCAGTTCCTTTTATCTCAATTTAGAATCCGAATGAACAAACAACAATCCACTTTATCAGCTATCGTTATCCTTGGATGGTCTCCTATCGGTCGACTGCTTTAGTTTGTCGTTGAAATCTTTAAGAACTTTAACAGATATCTTTATCGTATTGGATAGCATAGACATGGGTTCCTACTGTAATATTCTTTGTAACGAAACGCTATTTGGTATAATTCGTCCGAAACCCACAGCCGGTTATTATTCTTTGAAATCACTAAATATCTATAAAAAGAAGATGCTGTTATGCATAATTACTTTCTTGGCCGCAAGTACACTAAGCGACACATTAAGATTAGATTTAGAAACAGCGATCGACGTGAGCGATAACAAAATGAGTTGGAACGGAATGTTTCTCGGTAATTTTAATGTAGCGGTCGAGCAGCTCTTTTTCAAGGTTACTCTACTCTTTTAGTGGTTCACTAAATCAAGTAGGCATCAGTAAAGTTTATTAAACGTCAGAGTTACTCAACAAGCCTAGCCAAGTTGAAGTTATGCTACGAAACCCTGCACATTTACAATTTCTTGACAAAAAGACTACCATACCGACGGCTATGGTGGAACTTTGCTTTTAAACATGGTGCACTAATGGAAATATTGAATCACTCGCTAGCTTAGATTACACAGATATGATGAATTCTATCTATAAATACCAGCTCGACACTCAGCATCTTCCCGTTGGAGTACTACATCAGAACACTAAACAATTGTGAAGGTAGTGACTAAGGAAGGAGCAATGAATAAAGGGATTTGTATAGAGGCAATCACAAGTGGCTTAAAATCGCTAGGTTAATGTTGTGTTCGGAAAATTTATCGAATAGTAGGAGTGAGTATGGTTTTGGTCTAGGCGATATTGACACGACGGCCGATATACGGGGGCGATGGGTTGGCATTGTTCGACCAGCTGTTGCTTCAAAAGCGGTCAACATAATTAACAACGGCTTCTCTTAACGGTCACTCTATCCTACTAGTACTGTAAAAGTTGTAATATAGAACATAAAAGCGTCACATTCTCCGAAAATCTCTTGTTTTCATTCAATAACATAACAGATTTCCAGGAGATGATCACTAATAGAGAGTGCTGGTCGCATCTAACGCACTAATCACTAAGTGAAATAAATGCGCTAGTCTGTGGAAAGAACGTCTGGATAAGATTGTAGTATAATGTTCTTTATAGAAATTCAGAGAGAATAGGGTTTATGAAGCGAATAGAACAAATCGTCTGGAAGATTTCGATTTTCATCCGTTCGTTTGATTTTTTCAGAACTTTCATTGATCTTTTGAATGTTTAAGAACGTTTTCAGATCCTTTATCGATTTCAAAGTTTCTCGACAACGTACTGATGTTAGTAAAGCATTGGATGACAATACTATATCACCCATCCGTCTAGTTAAATCGGGTTGTTCCGCCTTGAAATCTCCACCAAATATACTCTACAATTTACAATTGTTCGTTATTAAAAAAAACAGTTTTCAAACAATTCTGGTGATTAAAAATACAACGCATATCGAAACATCGCCAGTAAAGATAACGGATAATGGCCATTTTGAAGCGCGTTTAGCGCTGTGGTTAGAGAGGTGGCCTCTAGTACACACCACTGGAATCGCTTACGAAGCCTTCCATCCCTATGAGTTCGACAAATTGGTATCAGACTTATCTGGGAGGAGAAAAGCACTGACTGGATACATTGGTAGTTCACCACAAGTCATTGTAAATAATTGAATTGAATACATGGTGTAACTCTCGGGAGTTGACAAATGCCAAAAGTCTCATCCCATTTTTTTGCCGGTTTAATAAGATTTCTCTCCAACAAATCGCGCGTTTAGCGGGTGCAACCCTTATGTGTCAAGTCGTCACTATAGGCAGTAGCGAGCCATAGTTAATCTCAAAGTTTCGGTTAAGTTCTTCATGACATGCAGAGATTACGAGAACGTTGGTCTGCTACTCTTTTCTTGACTTCCTAATGGAATCATCGAAATATTTTTCAAGTTGAATAACTTGGGTTAGAGAGTGGAGTGGCCACACTGCTGCACCCAGTAGTGCATTTCATTCATGAGGCGATAAGGTGGCAACGTTTTATAGTTTGTACTAATTATAATTCATAAAGGAAAAACTTAAGTAAACGTCGTCATCGAAATATCCAGTTAAATCTGTTCTTCCTTTTCTGCCGCTGCATAATAGAAAACAGCGAAAACAATGGGGAGCAATATGGAACACTGGAAGATGGGGAAGCACAAATTAATGATGATGACCAGCTAGTCGGTCTTCGCTGTCAACTAAGAAGTACCGTTGCTCTCTTTTATTGCCACGCTTTCCTCCCTTATCTTATCAGTAGAAAAGCATACGGATGCTTTCACTCTCATATGTATATAATTAATTGTAATCAATTATTACGGTAAAATAAGCAAATATATACATACGTACATACATACATACATACATACATACATAAATACATACATACTTACATACATGCATACGTACATGCATACATATACATACATACTTGCATGCATGCATACATACATACATACATGGATACACACAAATATATATATATATATATATATATATATGTAACTTGGAGGATTTCTGTTCAAGCAACATAGTTGCAAAAAGCGATGAGCCTTCAAAGAACAAAGGTATGGTGATGGTGGTAGTGAGAACTCGAGACAAACATTGAATTTCATTTTCATTCGCGTGGTACTAGAACAACATTTACGATTAATATTTGGGTTTTTTGGTATGTAGTAAAAAGATATGTTGTGATTAATATCGTATGTAGATATTGCAGTCATACGGTAACTCAAATGAGATTCGGAGGAGATAATAGTGGATTTCGATGGGAATTTTCGGTGGGAATTGTGCAATATGGTGGGAATTTTCTGAAATATATGAGGGAAATCAGATTTAGTCGGTTCGTTAGGTCGCTATTCACCAATTTTATTTTGAAAAATACAATCGGTTTGTGTGGAAGAGGAAAATTTCTAACGAGTATTGATAACAATGATAATCCTCTCGTTATCCAGAGATTCGCAAATATTCAGGAATTTCAGCGAATTGAAAATCTCCTACCTGAGAGAATCTCAATGTGTCTAGACAGAAGAGAGTTTAAGATGTACGTGGTTAACATGTAGGTTCAGAGCGCCAACGAAAATAATTGTTTGTATGTACTGAGATGTAGGTGGATTCAAAGGAGTGACTTTCATTCTCTATTGCGCTCTATGCATGTGGATTCCAATGAATAAGAAGCAGAAAAGGTACGAGTCGGAGTCACCTCGTACGAGAAAGCTCCAGACTGATTCTGGACGAAACTAACATGAAAGCTGTAAACATGCCTAGACTCGAGTGGTTCCGGATGAACTCTACCTGTGAGCACATTCTAGCTATCAGCCAGAGCAGAAATAAAGCAAATTGTGTGGAATTTATGATGCTTTTATTGCCACTCGAACGAGTAGAGACTGTTCAATGACGTGGTTGCGAAACAGAGGCGAATGTAAACTTCAACAGTTCTTGTCCACTCGAATTCCTTTTACTAACGATTCCATAGGTGATAGAGGTGATTGAATGGTTTAAGATGCAATCTGTAAAGTGCAATCTTGCTTATTAGGTGATCAAAGGAGTGAAGTTGTAGCTGAATCTAATATCACACCAAAAGCTTACATTCATCTAAAACTCTGAACGAAGTATTCAGAGATCTTGTAATGAAATGCGGTCGTTTGTTCACCAACAAGAATTGTCTTAGCAGTTTTACAAAAATATACAAAATATAAAAAGTTCAAGGATGAAAGCGAGAGGATGTGAAAAGTCAAAGGAAAGCGGAAAATCGATAAAAGGACGAAGGACAGAGGACTGTTGATCGTGGAATGACCCGAGCAGGTGCAAGCAAAGCCCACGCTATTCGTCGCTATCGGGTGGCAGGGTCACGCAATGTGTTTTTCTCTTTGGAGTAACATAATGAGCTACATAAGTAATATTCTTATAGCAGATTTCTGAGGAAATATGACGATCTAGAGAATGATATAATCGCATGAAACCCAATCGGTAACAATTCTTGGAAAACTGTAGCTATTACGAAGTACTACTTTTATCTATCTGTTCCATCTGATCCTCAACATCTTAACGCATGTGGTATAGCATTCTTTAACTTTAATAGTCAACGTAGACGAAACTTCGAGTTCATTCTCTTGTTTGCATGATACGTGTGATTTCTAGCCTTTGCGTGCCCCACAGCGCGTTAGAAAACAGCGATCGACCTTTGATCATTCCTACGTAGAGTGGAGGTTCGACAGACGTACTTCAAAGTCGAGAACAATTGCAGAGGCGACAAGAGTAGTGACGAGAACGAGTGTTCGTTCATTTCGTGAATATATCGTCGATACTGTTCTACGCCACTGAAGCTATTGTTGAGTAAAAAATTCTTCATCTAGAAAAAAGAAGACGTGGGCTGTCAATAACGTTGACACTGATAACCTATCAATAGTCCTTTTAAACGTGTTCTTATCTCAGCATAGGGAAGAATGCTTTCTAACAGTTCGGCAAGCAGTAATATCGACGATGAATCATAGACGTTTTTTTCCTGCTGTACGACGTCACATATATGAGAGATACAGTACTAAAAATATACAGCGAATGTTATTTATGGGATGACTCAGCAACGATTTAATGTCAAAAATCTTAAAAATAGGACTCGACGGAAGTGCAAGCAGTATGATCGGGATACGCAATACGAAAGGGCCACAGGCACGCCGATGTGGGCCCGGCTATGAGCCGACTGACTTTCGGCTGTGATTTTTCGGTGTGAGCGACATTGGCAAGTGATGATGACTCTTATAAGAGCACTAGCCAAGGGAAAGGCTGATGTAGAGATAAGGATAACATTCCAAAGAATGCGAGTAATTTTGTAGAACAATGAGAAAATAAAGGCGAAGAGAAAACTATTCGTTTACAAGTATTTGAAACGTCTATGAACTTTAGAAATGAGGCAGAAAAAGTGGTATATAGCACGGTGATGCTGACGAGCAACTGAATAGCCGCATACTGAATCGTAAAGAATAGTGAGAATTTTTCATTGGTTACGGTAGTGGAGTATAATGAAAGATCTCAACTGCACTGCTTCAGAAAGGATTTCTGTGGAAGATTACTGTTGTTATCATCGTCATTATCATTATTAGTATAATTAATTTGCTATCATTGTTATCATCATTATTATCAACTAGTTTCATAAGTGGCAAAACAACAAACAACACCCATTGATAATGGCTTAAGTAAAAGGATGTCTCGGTGTGGATTGTACTCGTATATTTCTTATCGGTGCTTGAATTGGCTCATAATCATTCCTTTGAATCATACTTGTTCTTCTTTTTCTTCAAGAGAAACTTCGCTGTTTTTCTTTTTTCTTTCTGAAAAAGAAATGCTGATATATCGGGAAGTGATGGGTACTGGGATACATAGCTGTGCAGCTGAACTGAATGCTGATGGTGTATGGTTAACTGATATTTAAAGGATTTCCATTTCTGTCTGAGTAAACAGATCCAGACCTCTATCAATTAAGCAGTTCATCGGATTGTAAAGAATGAATACTAGAGACCGTACACAGAACGAATGTCATCATCGATAAGCACTGATTGTTTTTATCAGTCGGAAGTTGCATTAATCACTGTTGGAGTTGTTCAATATTGGGATTATTTTCCATGTCATTAAAGAACGTCATCATTGATAAGTATTAGTTGTTTTTATCAGCCGAAATCTGTATTAATCATCGTCGAAGTTGTTTACTATTGGGACTATTTTATATCTGAGAATATTTCCTATTTGTATATAATGCATGTGTTGCGCGGTGGTTAGAGGTACTCTGCAATGCTCATGTCATCGTTTCTTCGATCCCGCATCCTAAGCTCGCCTAGTTTTCCATCAATCTGGGAATGGAAAATTGGTATAAAACTTTTCTGGGTGGATAGAATTACTGATTTGGTATGTCTATATCTATATCGGTGGGCCACCACAGATTATTGTACATGCCTAATTTGCTGCATTCGATCACTTGTACAATGCTACGAATGGAGTCGAACGGATGGAGCATTTCAAAGGGATTGATCAACGCCGACCTCTTCATCCTTTATCCGATATCTGTCTTCTTCCCACATAGTTGTATTTTCAACCATGCATTATTTCTATGCAAAGATTCTCAAGCAGCTGTCGTATTGTGCTTGCTTACTTGCAGTTGGCTGTAGAACTACAACTGTACGTTCTTTGTCTTTTAAGATAACATCTGCACATTTGTGACCAATGTAAAGAGATCTTGACTGTTCATCCTTGAAAACAGCGACCAGAGAATGTTCTCTGTATCGCCAGCCCACCTCATTTGTGTTTATAAGGATCGTCTTCTGTTTGTGGAAAATAATTCATGCTCATTGCTAGCTGCAAGGTAAGCACATGTGAGATGGGTGTCTGAGAACTGTTCATTGGTAATTCATAGAGCGCTCAACAGTACGAGCACGTAAATAGAAGAATGAGACAAAAAATATGTTCGGCTTTATGGTTTCCTTTGGGTTTCACTAGGCATTCGATCCCACTCCTAGATTCTAGATCTCAGTGGACGCATATTTAACCTATACAATGACAACCAGAGTCTACCGATGCACTGATGCTTCTATCCTCTCAGTTCAGTATCAGTTTGCTGAATTCAAATTGATGGCGGCTTGATTAGCTTTGCACGTGGTGATCTAACCAAGACGAGATGTGCGTTGCATGTCTGCTCTAGCCAAGAGCCCCCATATGACATAGTGTTTATGATGCAGACTATGTTTTTTCAAAAGAAGTTGAATTAATATCGATTATACTGCATAAACTTAGAATAGGGCTTGAGGGTGGTTTGTGTTTCAAAAAATGAAAAATTGTTTTCTAGAAGCAGTATGAGGACCATTCACGACGAGTGAGTACACTGTCACGTAGTGATGCCATGCAAGATTATCAGCCAGTGAAACAGGTGTGTCTTCTGAAAGATTAACTCGAAGGCTTAAAGTGAATTAACTGAGTCATGTGAGCTGAAAGAATGGCAACAGAAATTGTTAGATCTCCACACCTATAACATTAAATGAAAATGTTAGTGTTTCGCTAAGCTTCCGATGATCATACATCCATATCCAGGTGTTTAAACGTAATACAAAGCATGCAAAACAAAGGGCAATCGGATAATGCAATTTTTCATTCCTTTTGCAAAAGAAGATAATTGAATCACTCTTATCCACTTTTTATGTTGTTTGCCAAAAGATGGGATGTAGAAGAAATGTGCATTAATTTTTATACACTGCCTATACTTTCTTCATGGTGTGGTACTATGTGAAATGCAACCACAAGGATGCTGAGACGTAAACAAAACTCGGAACTAAGGTAGGCTTCGAACCCGCGTTTACCGTTCCCGGGAACTCACGTGCCTGTACACCATACCACCTGAGCCCTTTGCTTTGTTTTTCTCTCAGTCAGTTTTTCTTCTTACGGCACTATCAGTAATCAGGAACTGATTTTGGGAGCAAAAATCAGCATTCAACCCAGTTTAGTTAGAGTGCACAACCGCAATGTTCTAACTGTTATTTCCCGCCTATTCTTTCTTCATGCTATTTTCATACAACGAATAGTCTCTGCACTATACCCCACTCAGTGACTGATTGGTTAACAGCAAATGCCTTAATCTAATGTAATTAAGTCTCTGTATAAGCAGAAAGTTAGGTTCTGGGATAGTGCAATGGTTATGGTACCGCTCAATACGCTCAAAGGCTGTTCCTACCCCATCTATCAAAAAACTGCGTCCGATGAGAATTTTGAGACGCTGTAACACGGCTAACGTGGGAGTATAGCGAGGATTCGATCAGCGTTCAAAGACATTCGTGAACAAAAACAAAGTTCTCAACTAGCAGCAAAACCGTATTCAAATTTGAGGACTTTTGTGGATTATAGATGCAAGGAAATAGGAAAATAAGAATAGGAACAAAGAAAGCAAGAAGTTCTGGCTTCTGCACAACATGTGGTGTTGGGTCGTGTAAGAAATAAACATGAAGTCAGACTAGTTGTTTCTGCCGGTAGTTGCAGTTGTCGATTAATGAATAATAAATTGATTATGATGGGCGCGTGTAGCGCAATTGGTGGGCGCGCCTTGCAATACACAAGTGGTTAATTCGATCCTGCTCGCAGACTCGCCAAGCCTTTCATCCCTTCGGTGTCGATATGTTGATACCACCTTTGTTTGAGTGAACAGCAACACTCATCATGCATCGATAGGCCACCACAAATCATTATATAGGCCAGATATGCATTCATTCCCTTATAACGGTGCTTGATGAAGTCGAAAGCATGGCACATTTTTCAGAAAGTGATCAGCGCTGAGAGCTTTATCGTTTATTTATCCTTTGTGATCGGCAATGAGAAGTGTTTTATTAAGAAGGCAAAGCAAGAGAAACAGAGAGAGAGAGAGAGAGAGAGAAGACAAGGAAGAATATAAGAAATTCCTGAAGAAGACAATGGTAGTTATGTACCGTCCGAAAGGGGCGTATCGTTCAGTTACATGACGGAACAGTTTCTCATTGGGTGAAGAACTGCAGGGACGTCATGGGTAATACCACACACGTGTTCCTACACAGTTGCTACTCAAATGCAGCCAAATGTTCCACAAAAACACTGATAGTATATAGTGCTGGTGCAACGGTTTCAGAGAGAATTATTCTTGGATTCATGAAAGGAGGAAAGAGAGAAACTCAGGAAAACTTGTAAAGCTCAACAACCGTACAATGAGATCAAGCACATCCTCGAGAAGAGATAAAAATTAATCGTCTCTGTGTCGCACAATGTTCTTTTAGCAAGTAATTCCCCACTTCTTTGATGTTTCTCGCAGTGCAATGAGATAGTAATCTTTCAACAATAAGGCTAGCTGCTACAGAAATGACGGAGAAAATTTCGTGTGTATACGATAAAACGACACGACCTTACCATACAAGAGTAGGAAAGGGTGGTTCGAATTTCTCCTGTTAGCAAATGAGTCAAATCTTGAGGCTATCAAAAATTTGCGAGTATGTGAATGCGATATTCTGCCTATAAATTAATGGAAAGGTCTGCAAAAAACTAGCATCTCGTTTAGTTTTTTGCTGCGGTTGTTCTACCACCTTTTAACAGCGTATTTCATCACTTTTACAAGAATCAAGAAACTACTTCATTTTTTTCTGGGTTATTCAGAATCCACCGTCAATTCTTTATCGGTGCTCATCTTGCCTAGCGTTGATTCTGAACGTCGTACTTCGATGTGAATCGGAAATCCATCTTTTCCAGAATATCACCAAAGATGAAAAGGAGTTTCACAATTTTATTTGGAGGAACAACGTTAACAGCTGCTATAATTCGTAGTTTAACCTTGTTGCGAACTTCTAAAGCATCTTTTCATGCACATCAGATGATGACTTCATCTGAGGACAACGTGATAGCATACTGGCATAGCTTTCTTTGAACTCCATAGAAAAGAGTTCTAGTCCAATTCGTAATAGCATTTATGATTGTCATTATTCAAGAAAACTGATCGTCCAGCTCGTATACTCATATGATTGCTCCGGAAAGTGTGGGAGCAGATCAAAGTGAGGCTCGCAACTCTTCCGATACTGAGGAAGCAACCAAGATAGATGTCATACTAATTCATTCTTCACGATAACAACGATAACATGGCGCTACTTGTTAATCAACATGTGTCTAGATAAGGAAACCTGTAACACCTGTATCACCTGTAGTCCCGTTGATCGTCGAGTGACTCGAGCGGGCGCCAGTAAATCTTCCATTATTCCCTGTCGCGTGCAATAGTAGCTCAATGGGTTTTGCTTGCTCTAGGGATCCATCGAGGATCATATCTTTTTTGTAGGCTCTTCGTGAAGAACTCTGACTATTGCGTCGGTGGTCCTCCTGCAGTGCGTTTAACATCCCGAGAAATCCAGTCACTAAAGGCTCTTCTCCATCGGTTGTCATTCAAACGCATTACGTTCCCGGCCCACCTTATCTTCGACTGTCTGGCGTACAGAACGGCATCTTTAATTTTTGATCGTCGACGCAGGTCGGAGCTTCGGATCCCATCCCTTGTGTGAAACAGGATACTTCTGGCATCGTCCTTTCGGCTTTTCGTTGGATAACGCTCAACGATCTTTCATACTGCTTACGCAGCGACCCGGCTTCTAACGCATCCATTAGGGCGCGAAGTACCGTTGAGTCGAAAAGGTGGGCACGGAGTCAAGTGCTCTTTGTCCTCTTCACTACATCCTCGATGCTCTTGAAAGCTCCCCAAGCTGCTCGTTTCATTCTGATCAGCTCTGGGGCTAGGTCGTTCATCATATTGATTTCCCGACCTAAATAGTTGTAACTGGAGTATTCGGAGATATTTGTTCCGTTGAGCGTGAATGGGGCATGCGAAACCAATCCGTCATTCATAAACATCGTTTTTGTGAGATTTAGTCGAAGACTAATCTTTCCACAGGCCTCGTCAAACTCGTCAAGCATTCGCTCTGCTTGGCTAATGTCTGGTGTTATGAGGACGATGTCATCAGCAAAGCGAAGATGGTGTGACTGCCGACCGTCAATTTTCGCTGCCATATTATCCAATTCCAATTTTCGCATGACGCTCTGAAGGGTGGCGGTGAATAATTTTGGCGAGCTGATATCGCCTTGCCTGGCCCCACTTTTGGCGTCAATGTTAATATCGTTGTAGAATGGTGAAATCTTGGTTGTGAAATTTCTGTACAGCTCACGAAGAATCTTTATGTACTGAGTAGCGACTCCTTGACTATCAAGGGCTTCCAAGACTGCTTCTATCTCAGCTGAATCAAAGGCGTTCTGTAAATCGATGAAAGTGTGACAGAGCGGTCTTTTGTACTTTCGCGATACTTCAATGAGCCTTGTCATTGTGTGCATGTGGTCCATCGGACTAAATCGTTTTCGAAGCCCTGCTCGCCCCCATGGCTATTCTTCGTCCAATGTTCTGTAAAACCCGTTTAGGACGATTCGAGTGAAAAGTTTGTAGACGAAAGACGGCAAGCAGTTTGGGCGATAGTTGCCGATATCGTGTATGTCACCCTTCTTAAATATTAGCACGGTCTTGCTGGTCTTCCACTGAGTAGGGACCTTGTATTCAGACAGGTAACGTGTGAAGAGCCGATCCAGTGTGTTTACGAGGGCTGGCTGAAGGTTCTTCAGGTGTTTTGATCTTATCCTGTCCGGACCTGGTGCCGTTCGATTTTTCACCGACGAAATGGCATGTCGGATATCGGAAGGAAGAACTGGTGGTGCAACATATCCATCCTCCTTTACTTCATATGACAGAAGGAGGATGTGGCTAGCGAAGAGATCCGAATAGTATTCGTAAATGATTTTCTCCATTGCTTTTCTGGACGCTGTAACTGTTCCGTCTCGGCGTAGGAGTGCAGTCATCTTGGTTTTGTAATTTGCGAAGCTTCAATGGGCTTTGCGAATGGTTTTCCCAGCTTCTGTAGCTTTGACCATTACTGCTGCTCTTCTCTCTTTAAGATCTTCTTTTATCTCCTGAGTGCATCGTCTTGCAAGTTCGGACGCTACTCTTGATGACTTTCGTACTCTCCGCTTTCATAGTGCAAACGTGAAGATGCCGAATGAGCCGATCGTATTCTTCGTCGATGTTATCGACAACGGCATCTTCCCAACAGCCGACTAGTGAATTGAATAAATCTCAGTTTACGGTGGTTCTGGGACTTCGGTTTTGGAATTTAGCGGCTTTTTCTCCTTTCCGCGAGAAATAGAATCTTGCACAGAGGAAACGGTGGTCTGATCCCATGTAGAATTTTGGGACAAGAGCGACATTGGTTAGGCAAAACCTTCTATTTACTATGAAGTGGTCTATTTCGTTTTGGTACTCTCCATTGGGAGACTCCAACGTCCAGCGCTGAGGGTGGGGCTTCTGGAGTTGAGAGTCACCACAGATGGTCTTGGTTGCCATGATAAACTCAAATAGCCACTCACCCGGTTTGTTCCATTCTAATCCATGAGTCCCAATGTGACGTTCTTCAAACGTTCTTCTTGGTCCAATCTTGGCGTTGAAATCTCTAATGATGACCTTGAAGAATGTATGGTATTTTCTGTAGAACTTGTCCAAATCCATATAGAACGCTGCGACTTCTTCCACGTCATAGTTTGATGTCGGCGCGTAAATGACAAAGAATGTCAAAGCCGATATTGATCCACATTTCTTCAATCGCAAACCTCCTATTTGGGTTGTCAGTTATTCAAAGGAATCGATGTTCATAGGCAGACTCGTGTTGACGAGAATGGCGACGCCACCGACTCCTCTACTGTCGCATGTTCCGAGGGACCGTTCTTGTCCGGTGTCGTACACGGCGTTAAATGTGTGCCGTCGTCTCGTCTCGGCTAGTCCGACGACGTCATACCTTACCCTTTTTGTTTATACGGTTAACTCTTTTATCGACGACTTAGATGCAGATGTGCGTGCATTGTAGGTACAGATCGTCACCCTAGCCCTTTTCGCTCTGGGCAGCTCAGAATGGCTCTGAGATTTCAGCAGCATCTCCGTATTAATCCTGTTCAACATAGCCAAATCGGGGACTCTTTCTGGGTTAGGGGAATGAGGACTGTTTTTTTTACTATGTTTAGCATTTTGATATCCACGTATAGCTTGCTGGGCTGTGAACTTGGGAGCTAGGTATACTCACGGGTAGCTTTCCAGGCTCCCTCAGTGTGGACATGGAGCCTATTTGTTGGAGACGACTCCTAACTGCATCCCTTATACTTCCCTATCACTTGATTGCAGACTTCTGGCCGAATTGACTCGTAGAATACCATTCGCATAAGCGAGAATGCAACCACACACGCATGGATGAATACGCTTAGCAAATACAGAAAGTATGTTCCAAATCGGCGCAGCAGAAACAGGAAGTCCATCTCCTGGATCCACCTGCGTCTCAGGGAAGCAAAGGTAGCTTTTGGTCCGCGATTAAAACCCTATCCGCCTCATGCGGACGCGCCACGTAGCCTGGCGACTAACCGGCCCGAGATCCCTCATGTGAAGGAGATCCGTGGAATGTGGAACGAAATGTTGGAACGAATACATTGTTAGCATATTAAAACCTGAGCTTTTACGAACATCTGTGTAAAATTTCAGAACTCCAATCCTTTGCCGGAACACCCACGAATTTACAAACGGAATCATATTCATTCAAGGTCGTGGAATGTAGAATCGGAAACACCACCATCACAGCAGCCACAAAACGACTACGAATACTATCAAGTGGTTCGTTTGATTCCAGAATTTCTAGGATATCTCATTTCATTGATTTAATTTTATCTACGGCTTCATTTTTTGTGTTGGAAACGTTTGAGAGAAAAAACATTGCGAATGATCATATTGTCAAATGTTTCAAAATCGTTTGATACGTGAATTCTCCTTTGTACTAGTCGCTGCTGATTTATTGCCGCCAGAATACTACGATGTGAATGATTTCGGGAGGTTGTTGTTGGAATTTTCAAACAGTCGAAGAGATTTGACCAATTTTCTAACACTGTGGGTTTTTCGAACAGTCAACAATGTCGGGACACAAAGAAGCGTATGGTTATTTTCCCGCCGGGTATTTCTCGGTATATGAAATACAACCACAGTGATCCTGTGATGTTTGCAGTCTGATAGACTCCGAGTTTCCAAACGAATCTATGATGCTATCTGAACACCCTGTAATGATTTTTACGGAATTTTCACAGAAGTTGTGCGAAATCCCGAATATTTGATTTTTTCAGATGCAGAAGATTGAAGTTTAAATTTCAAATCTTGAGTGACGACGTAACAAATCCGATCTGATTTGCAAATTGTTTTTTGCTGCGAATGCAGCGAATTGTTTGTAGGTTGTCACTCTTGAGGACACTTGCATCCTCGTGGAGTCCACTCCATGGTTCACATAGTCCATCTGTTTGTTGCCTTTACTACTCATTGTATGACTAGCCATCATCTTTATTTCACTCCTAGCGTTTATTCTCGTCATCGGTCTTGAAAATGGGACAACTTTCGAAGGGCTAAATTGCGATGTATGCGAAGTATATGTTGTTTGTGGCAGTCATGTTTCAGAAGACGTTGTTCAAGCACTCTATGAGTGGTGCTCAGTATTCTTGACGTACTTGAAGTGTAATCTACTTCAAAAAGGGTCGCTGTGAGGATCACTGAGTTAAGAAATGAGCGCAGGGTTTTGTATGTCACTGATGATAGGTGATTTCTCCATGACGCGGCCCATTTCACTGTTCTTCTTCTCTACAGTTTTTCTTTCTTGTCGTTCATAACCATGTGGTGAGGTGTACACTAAGGATGTAGTGTCTGCACTCGAAAAATCGTTAATTTCGATTTGGTTATTTGTGCACCATACATATTTAATGAACAATGTTCTCTTCCGATTTAAGTGCTTTCCTACTGTTTTCCCTTTTCGTTGACCTGTTCGAGGATCTTCTCTTTTCTGTTCTTTTTCCTTGGAAGGATGACGGTATCGTTAAAAAACGAAGGTTTGACGGGAATTTGGCATCAATGCGTAAATTCTTTCGGTCTTAATTATCCACTGAATTGTCGATGTAGATAGCTTTGGAGACATAGTTGTCACTTTATTGAAGCGGCTCTTGTCCTATAAGGATGTTAAAGGGTCGGTGAAAAAGTGTATTTTTTGCTGGAGTCAAGATAGCAGTCAGCTACAGACCTTATATAGTGCTGGTCCACCCCTTGGTTGAAGAGCGCTGATAGGATTATATTCATTTCGACGCTGTCAAACGCTTTTTTGTAATTGATAAAGGTTAGTACAAGGGCAGATGGTACTCACGACAGACTTCTATGGTCCGCGACGTTGTAACGGTTTCGATGTGGTTCAGCCATCAGGATCTGTCTGAATTCTGGTTGCTCAATTGGTTGTGTCTCATCCAAAGTTCTTGGAATGCTCGATGAAGAATTTTATATACATTAGAGCAATATGCGATGAATAAATGCATAGAGGTATTATACACAATGAGAATCAGTTAATTACATCGATGAATGATTGAATATTGTGAGAATTTAACATAGAAGAGAGCTAATTAGCTTCATGGTAGTCCTAACAGTAAGATTAGCAATAGTATTTGGTAACAACAATTTACTCAGATTTAACTGCGCTATATGGTATTGAGAGTCAATGTGAACGAGTAACGAGGAGAAGGCAATGCCTTACCAACAAACAAGCGGTCCTTTTATATCACTTGGAGTGGCACACCTTATCGCATATGGTGATGTGGTCGGGCAGACTGTCGCCCTTAAATATGAAACTAATTCTTTTTGCATCGTCTATAATCTAAGGATAAATTGTTGTGTAGTGATCAATTCGTTAAAGTGGGTCTATGTTGTCGTTCGTTTTCTGATCTCTTACATCCATCGTCTTGAATTGGCATATGTTGCTGTCCTTAATCCTAAAGGAGGCGAAAGCACTAGGAAAAGCTTTATCAGTAAACACCGGCCTTTTTCTGCAGTCTCTGGTGTTACATTTGATAAGGCGACGATACAGCCTCCCATCTCCTGTCTAGCTAATTCCTTCTACAGTATCTGGAGAGCGAGTATGTGTACCGCGCAGTATACGTAATACGTTCCATTGCCTATAAAGGGATGGTGTTGGTGTACATCCATTGATTCACTAAGTTGTCTTGAATTGGCCATAGTTGCTGTGTAGTTGTTTTGCTATAGAGATTATTTTGCTTCATCTTAGACGCTCTAATTGGTTAGCAGTTCACATCTAAAGTGGTTCGTTAACAGGTAATCTCCGATGTGGGTTAATCTCCATTTATACGGTGCAAAAATGACAGAAGTTTCCAAATTCAGACCAATACGTCCCAGCTGAAAGTATACTTTTCTAGTTAAAGTGAGGAGGATATATTTATTTATATTATCTTATAAACTGATCTTAAGCTGACGCGAGATAGAGGTCGACGTTGTCGTTGTCGTTGTTCTTGATGTTGTTGGTCGATGGCTGACGTTTCGGCGAACTAGCCTTCCTCAGAGCCATGATGTTACGTGTGGAAGGCGAAGTCGCCAAAACGTCGGCCTTCGGCCAACAACATCAAAAACAACGACAACGACAACGAAGACCTGTACCGACCTCCCGTCGGCTTAAGAAGATCAGTTTATAAGACCACATAAATAAATATATCAACTATCTACGCCGAGGTTTATAAAAAGTCGGTCTTTCGAGTTATTAAAATGAGGGGGTTAGCAAATATTTGTCTAAGTAAAGGCTCTTTGTTTTACCATTCCACGATTCTGATTTTCTGCAGCCTACTGAAATTATTATGTGCACTTTTTTCCGTCAAGGTTCGTATTTCACTAACGAAACAATTGAAATAGTGGTATTTTGTCGATTAGAACTCGACGATATCCCCAAATACGCTGTTGATATTTATGGCCACCGGCATATCTTTCGGATCCTTAAAACTTTAAATTTCATTTTCATTCCTTTTGGAAACACTAATTCTAAACAACATTAAAAACCAAACAACAGCTTTGATGAACCATACATGGTGTTATTTGATAGAGCAAAGTCTCTTCTATACGTTTTGAAGTTTTTACTATTCAAGTTTTCTACTTATCGAAAAAGTATGAGCAGTCTGTGAAAAATCAGCTTCGATTCCCTAAGTGTTAGCGGCGTGCTTGAATTTCACATGGTATCCTGCTATGCGAAGAGAATATGCAGGGAATAAAAATTAAAATAGCGAGAAAGTGTTCTCAGTGGAGGAGGTTTCCTTTGAATTTGAAAAGTGTTTCGTTGTGTAGGAAATCCATCTTACGATGTTGTTAGCGTGTTTTTAGGACGGATTTTATCCAATGGATCGGCAGTACATTCCGACTATTAGCGAACCACAAGTACATTTAGGAGTGAGGCAGTTTCGGAGACAGGTATCTCTACAGTGCTAAGTACATAGTACTGAAGTACCAGCAACATACCACTGAAATGGAAAGTGCGTTTTGGCCCACATGATTTATAGTGAGAGTGCTTCATTCAAGTATGAAGTAAGCAATCACATACAAAAAGTGCAAAGAAATAAAATACTGTTTTCTTGGCAAGCAAATACGACGTTGTCAATACCAAGATTTATTCAATAGAATGCTGGTTGACGTCTCGGCTGCTTAGCCTTCTTCAGAGCCTGCAAGAGTCAAATTGACACGAAATCCACTCAGTCAAACACTGTCATAATCTCAGCAGACAAAGCTTAAGGCGCCGAAATGTAAGTCAGCATTGTATTGAATAAATATCGTTACTAACAACTTCGTGTTTGTTCATTAAAAAACGGGGTATTATTGATCAGTGCCGAGGTTGAAGGAAAGTCGGTCCTGGTATTGGTAAATGAAATGCGACGAAAATTTTTTTGAAGTGAAAGTATTTGTCCATAGCTGAAAAGAAAAGTCGAACGCAAACAGGCAAGAGAAAACATAGAATTGAAACGAATTAAGTTATATTAGAAGTCCTCTTAGATAAGGACATTCTGCCGCTGAAATGAGGAACTGTATTGTTAAGAGTTTTGTCAAATACTGAACGTATAAAGTGAAACACAGGCTTAAGTACCAGCAGCATACCACTGAAATGGAGAGATAAAGATAAATAAGATAAATTTGCGTTTCCAAAAAGACGTTTTTACGGTTACGATGGTGGTTTACCCTTTTCCATATCAAGTCTCTATTTATATCAGTTCTCCTCACACTAAGCGGTGCCAGGAACACCTCCATTCGTACCTGTCACACGCCAAAGTACAACAGTTGCTCAATGGATTTCGTGTTCTTGAGGAACACGTTTCGTGGTAACGAGATAATGTAGGGTTTTAGCCTTTTTATTTCCTACTGCATGGTAGTTGCAGTTAAGTTGTTCGTTTAAAATGCGATTAATAAATGTAGAGAGCTTAACAGATAATGAAGGACAGCCTTAATACATAGATGTTCGTGGGACGGTTAGTATGCAACATAAAATTGAGATTAATCGAGTTAGTTGGCAGTCTTATGAAATGTCATTGTCGTTTAGTAGTGACGAAAGTAACTTAATGAGCGGTTCAAAGAAACAGAGAATTCAAGAACACAACTCCATTACAGGAATTATAGACTTAAATTAGAGGAGCAAAAATGGAGCAGAAGGCAATGCTTTCACAGGTGAACAAAGGTGATTTTGCAGCAACTGGATAGTGCTGCCACTATCGTGTGAGACAAAGAAGTTACAGAGGTGTTCCCAGGTACTGCTCTCACAAGTAAACCGTGATTTTTTCATACCGTCTACAGCAGGCAGGTGTTATCGCGTTGCACAAAGAAAAGTAACAGAGTGTCTCCCAGCTAACTGCAGGATCAACGAAATAATGGTGACCGATCTTCCATTCCACGTACGAGCCTCCATTTATACGAGCTGTACGTTGAGAAAGGACAAATTGCAGAGTTGAAAAGATGGGCACAAAGTCGGATGTCTTTCGTTTTTTTTTTACCGTATTATCTAAGTTTCTATAAGCCCTTGAAGCCAATGATATCCTTTTCTCGGCTCAGAAGCAGGGTCGTCTATTACATTGACTTCTGAACCCAGATGCACATATATGGAGCATCTAGAAATGTCACTAGCAGTGATAAGACGATATTGCAGCCGTCTTTCAAAATTCACTCCCTTTTCGTTTCTGTTTTTAGTATGGGGTTTTCTAAGGTGGTAAGAATAAAAAAATGATAGAGCTCTCGGAGTTGATCAATCCTTGAGGGATGCGCCATGCTTTCGACTTCATTATGCACTGTTGGAGGTGATTGAATGCATGTCTGTCTGGCCTTTACAATGACTCGCGGTGGCCTACCGATGTGCCGAGCCAGTTCTGCTATCCTTGTAGGCAAGTCTAGTACCGATTTGCTGACCCCAGAGGGATGGAAGGCTTGTTGGGTCAGGGGTGTAGGGATCTACTCTATGTGTGTTGCGAGTCGCCTCCGACCACTGCGCTTGACGCGTTCCTTCTAAGGTGCATAATTTGCCAAACTGACACCGTCTTGTAGAATCCCTGTTTTTACGCTAACTATAACATCGTTGCAAAGTAGTAAAGTTTCGATTGTGAGGCTGATGTACATAGAATATAAAGCAGTATTCTACAGTGATTAGGGGTGAGTTGATTGTTGAAGGCTGCCATGATAGATTCTTCGAAACTAAAAATGTAATTCAAATGTTTTTTGAAGTGATGACGAAGAGATGAAATAATAACGTATGCTCTCGCTACTCTACTTTATTTGGCTATCATATGGACGTGATCCATTTTGTTGAATTGCTTTTTCCTTATTCGCATCTCCGTTGTTCACGCAATGCTGTCATTCTGGTTGAGGATGACGAGAACGAAAAGCTTCTTGGTCACTGGCAATAAGTTGATTGGACGGCTCTTACCGGTGATAGAAAGGTCTTTTTTCCTTGACAGCAATGCCGCTCTGTGGTTTTTTATTGATTCAGTGACAGCCGTTTTGTTAAAGGTTAATCCTTCTTGTTTACACATCGTAACGAATCGTGGCATGTTCTGCAGATGTACGACTCTGTTCTTGTCTGTGTAGTTAGTTCTTTACCGATAAGACTGACATATCAAAACTGAACTTGGTTGTTCTCTGATATGACTGTCATATCAATGGTGTACTTTTGCGGTCACATGTTTGGTGATCTTGATGTGGTACAGGGCGAGTGAACGTGGCTGTCAAAAAGATCAGAGTTGACGCTTTGATTGCACGTAACTCTAGCATCTGCATGCCAATGCATGCATTTGTATGTTAATCAACTTGGCATTCTGATCTTACGCAAAAAAGATCTTTATCCGACTTCGTTGTATTGTCAGCAATAAAGTCGAAGTTGTTACCGTATTCTTTATTTACGAAAAAGCTCGTGTTTGCCCATCAAGAATACAATAACGTCGGTCCAGGTTCAGGAGAACTGATTATAAACGCGTCGTTTCCATGTTCAGCAAACGCGATCTTGTTACACAGTACACATGGATCAGCGGTTCTTCCTTAGTGGAAGGCAAGTAAAACTTCTCCGAGGAATGCGATACTGCCGCCTAAACGTCAGCTACTGTTGCATTGTATGTGTTCTTGCACGGAAGTAAATGAATGCTGTGCAACAACCTTGCGATTGCTGAACAAGAAAACAACGCATTTATAAACTAATGCCGAGGTTAACAGAAAGTCGAACCTGAGAACTGATTACTTACTGTGATGAGTGCTATTTCTCTATGGATTGCAACAAACGTATGTGTTTACGGCAGATCTCAAATTTGTGTATTAAGGCTCTAATTTACATTGCGTAGATCAGAACGATATGTGAAAAGTAAACGTGGAGATGTACCGTAGAGATTTCATAGGTGGTACTGTGAATGTGTAACATGCAATAGGGTTTTGATTCTCTGCTGATGACACACCTAGTTCTACGATCTGCGGCCTTGGCAGACCTTTGTTGGACGTAACATTTATATTTACGTCTCCTTATCCCACGGATCCCCGTCATATGAGGGATCCCGATAGTCGATTAGTCGCGAGGCTACGTGGCACGTCCCCAGGTGGCGGACAAGGAGTTAATCGTGAGCCAAAAGCGGCTATTGCTTCCCTGAGACGCAGGTGGATCCACGGGATGGACTCCCTGTTTCTGCTGCACCGATAGGCACATACTTTCTGTATTTACGAAGCGTATTCATGCACGCGTGCGGGTGCGTTCTAGTTTGTGCGGATTGCACTCTACGAGTTAATTCAGCCAAAAGCCTGCAATCAAGTGACAGGAAAGAACGTGGGAGGCGGATAGGAGTCGCCTCCAGCAAATAAGCCCCATGTCCATTCTGGAAAAGCCTGGCAAGCCACTAGTGAGTAAATCCAGCTCCCATGTTCAGAGCCCAGCAAGCTATACGTGGGTATCAAAAATGCTAAACACAATAAAAACGGGTCTCATTTTCCTGACCTCGAAAGAGCCCCAATTTGGCAGCGTTGAGTAGGAGAAGTTCGGAGAGGCTGCTAAAATCTCAGGAACAATGCAAACAGCCTGGACTGCAAAGAACTAGGGTGTGACGATCTGTAGCTACAATGCACGTACATTTGCATCCGACTCCTCGATAGAAGGCTTGCTCATGCAAGCAAGAAGGATAAGGTACGACGTCATCGGCCTGACCGAGACGAGGAAACGCCAGCCTTTCAGCGCCGTCTATGACACCATAGAAGAACAGTTCCTCTGAACATGCGACAGTAGAGGAGTCGGCGGCGTTAGGCAAGGAAATACAGTCTCTGCAAAATTATTTACAGCTACCTCTCAGAACGTCGTGCGAACGTTGGAATGGGATAACATGGGAGTGGAAATCGACGGTCGGCAGTTACACCATCTTCGCTTTGCTGATGACATCGTCCTTGTAAGACCAAATATTAGCCAAGCAGAACGTATGCTTGCCGACTTTGATAAGGCCTATGGAAAGATTAGTCTTCGGCTAAATCTCACCAAAGCTATGTTCATGAGGAACGAATTGGCTTTGTATGCGCCATTCACGCTCAACGGAACAAATATCTCCGAATACTCCAGTTACAACTATTTAGGTCGGGAAATCAATATGATGAACGACCTAGCTCCAGAGCTGATCAGAATGATACGAGCAGCTTGGGAAGCTTTCAAGAGCATCGAGGATGTAGTTAAGAGGAAAAAGAGCACCCGACTCCGTGCCCACCTTTTCGACTCAACGGTATTCCTGCCCTAATGGATGCGTCAGAAACCTGGCCGCTGCGTAAGCAGGATGAAAGATCGCTGAGCGTTATCCAACGAAAAGTCGAAAGGACTATGCCAGAAGTATCACGTTTCACACAAGTAAGGGAAAGGATCCGAAGCTCCGACCTGCGTCAACGATCAAAAACCAAAGATGCCGTGAATGAGTATGAACGACAACCGATGGACAAGAGTCGTTAGTGGCTGGATTCCTCGGGATGTCACACGTACTGCAGGAAGACCACCGACTCGATGGTCAGAGGGCTTCACAAGGAACCTTGAAGAAAGATATGATGTTCGTCGAGTCTCTATAGCGAGCAGAACCCACTGGGCCACTCTTGCTCGCGACAAGCAAATTGGAAGATTTACTGTCGCCCGCTCGAGTCACTCGACGGTCAACGGGACTACAGGTGATACAGGTGTTACAGGTTTCCTTATCTAGACACATGTTGATTGACAAGTAGCGCCATGTTATCGTTGTTATCGTGCAAAGTGCAAAATCCTTGGCCACGTTAGGATAGCCTTAAGTCACCATCAGGAGACGCTCACGGTTATGCAGAGTACAGTTAGTCGCTTCTTAGCTGAACAGTCGACACTCTGTTTAATGTTCGTTGATTTCGTCATGGCCTTTCGATTTGTTTTTTCTTTATTCCATGACCCGGTATCGCATGTAAGACGCTGTGGGGATCTCAGCACTTTTTGAATTTGACTGTTCTCCTCGAATTCATCATCTAAGAAGGTCTTCGACATGATTGCGTAAGGGTTTGGTTGCTGATTAAGGACTTTTTCGTCTTCGCTATGACTCCCGTGGAAAGGTGGTAAAGTCGATTCTCCCTAAATTCACGAGATAGCTGAGGTAGGACCTTTTATGTTGATTAGAGGAAATGAGAAAATTTGTTACCAATTTCACGACTACGGAAGGGTTTGGTGCTCGGTGGGGCCGGTGAGGGGCCGAACTAGCACCTTGGTAAGTTGAGTGGTCTCTTTTCAATTCCCTTTGTATACTGTAGGCCTAAAAATACTACAAAAGTGTAATGTTGCAGGATACATTATGTTGCTGAAGTTTGTTATTGGTTTTCGGGTTTTTTTTTGAATGAATGTTCTGCGGCAGGAATTGAGAACGTGAAGCCATGAATTAGAAAGGTAGTCTTGTCATCAAACCGAGCACAAAGAAAATGACACATAGTGGCGTTTTACTTATAGTCTCACTGTTCTTCAGCAAATTTTAATTTCGTAACCGTATTTGTGTGGGCTCGCTTTCTAATGGATCGCTTTCGAAAAGTTGCCAGCACTTATGATTGTTTTTCGCCAAGCTTTCAAGCACAAACGTGTTGTTGTTCAGTTTGTTGCCAACAAGCTATCATGTTATACTCCTGCGGAATAGCCGATAGGCAACATCTTCACTATCCCAGAGGTGATAATAAGGGCCCGACAGTTAAAGCAAGAAGGATAGCACTCTGTGATAATTTTTGTCACCTCGTCTCGAAAGCGGTATGGTTCTCTTGTGCACTGCCTGCCGCGCAGTAAACAATGACGTCTTCAGAAGAACCTCAATCGTGGATACTCAAATCATTATACAAATAATATGAGAATGAAAACATAGCGATTTTAATAGATGTGCACATTTATACGTGGGTTAATGAATTCTTACTACTGATAGCTAACTACTAATGAATAACAACTTCAGTGTATCGTTGGTTCGTTATGATGACTCTATAGAGATTGAGATTAATGGAGTTTTTAATAGTTGGTGGTAAGCGGGAGAGTACAATGATTTCACGAGCAGATGGTAACCCAATGCACCGTTTTTAGTGGACAGATGTTGCAGAGCCCTCTCACCGGCTGGTATTATATTTTCACAAGAGAACTGCATAATGTACTTGTACTATTGTAAGTGTTTAAATTTCATAGCACAAAACAAGGAGGTTACAGTATATTTTTATACCAGCTTAATGAAAGTACATAGCTTTCTGATGATACTTTTCCTATTAATGCCTGATAGTGAGGCGAGTGTGTGGTGCAATGGTTGGAGGCGCCACTGTGACGCATGCGTGGAGTCGATCCTAGTACCCAGGCCTCACCAAGTCTTCCATTCCTCCGGGGTAGGCAAATTGGTACCAGACTTGTCTGGGAGGATAACAGCACTGGCTCGATACATCGGTAGGCCATCGCGAGTTATTGTAAAGGCCAGATATGCATTCAATCACCTCCAATGATACTTAACGAAGTCGAGTGCATGGCGCATTCCTCAGGGATTGGTCAGCGACGAGAGCTTTATTCTTTATCCTTTTAATGTTTGATAGGCGCAAGTGTGTAAAAAGATTAAGAACACTTATTTTGCAATCATCATTGCATCGGAAGTGAGAGTAGGAGACCTGGTAGAAAATTCTAGTGGTGGTTGCTAAAGGCAGTCATCCTCTGAAGCTTCAGCCTCTTGCTCTTCCTTCTTCGAAGTGATCATTTGCTGCTTTTCTACAGAACCTTGAAAGGCAAGTGGATAGTTGCCTAAGGTCATACATTGACATGTAATCTTGAGAGTTTTTGGAGCTTTGGGTGATTTCATGCATCTGATAGTCGGATCTGGCGTAACACCTTGCTATTTCCGCAACAGGGTTTCTTAATTTTCAGTTAGAAAGGATAACATTGTTAGGCGAGCTCAACTACTTCTATCGTTTAAAAAAGGACTGTTCGGGGTTGACAAATGGTTTGATGAAAGGCTTGATTTAGGGGAAGCGGGATCGCACCAAAGACGCTGCGTGTATCGAATGGCGCCCTTAACCACTGCACTAGACATATCGTCATTTGGCCACCTAATGTTATATTATCAAATGGATCATTGACGTAGCAAAAGCTGTCTTGTATTTTTCGAATGTTGGTTTTAGCTTTTCCACTAGCTTGCAGGCGAAATCATGTGACGAACGCGATGGAGGTCGTGATTCTAAACGAGTGCCATCAGACCGGAGGTTAACGTTAGAAGCGGAGCAGTCGGTGATTCGACACAACACTACACATCATTTACAACCTGAGGTACTGTAATATAATCGCAAGATTACTGTAGTGAAATGGTTCTTTTTATTGTTGGTTACTACTTTTTTTTTTACCACACTTGGCTTTCGAACCAGCTAAATTTCGTTGTCTGAAGTTCGTAGGCAAATTTTGTCTCCATTGAATTCTTATTTGTTTGATATTTGTTATAAAACTCCAAGGAGAACGGGGATATTCACAAACACTTTCTCGTATAATTGCCAAGTCGAAAGACAACTTGGCAATGGACTAGAACTTGAGGTTATCTGAGCTTTACATTAATTTTGCTTTTTTTAAATAAAGATTTAACACATAAATTTTGCAACATTTGGAAACACTTTTTCGAAAAAATCGTTGCTGAAGTTGTTTCCACAAAAGAAAGTTGTGTGCTCTTCCAGACGCCTGTCGCCGCTGCGTGTCAATCTCTGTGGGCTGCCAAAGGTCACCTCGAAGAATTACATGCTTTAGGTGAGTTCACAGTTATCGTTGTCAGATAACCTGCAGAATGCTACGATTTTTCTTCCGTGAATTAATTAACTAAGACAGATGTATTTCATCTAAGACTAAAGTATTTCGATGCAAAATTTTCGAAATTTCGGTGTATAAGAACTAATTCAATCCAGTAAAAGGGGATAAAAAAGCGCTCTGCGTTGTATAATCCTCTAGGGCCGTGCTAAACATTCAACTTTATGCGTAACATTGTAGAAGTAATTGAATGATTATATGACTTAGACAGAGACTAGCAAACGTTTAACACCTACCTCAGTTTTTTCTATCTTCTCAGACAGTCTTGTACAAGTTACCTGGCCTGGAGAGATGGGGTTTGGTTAGCGTAGAGCGCGGGATTGCGTCGAATATCCCATATGTATTGCAGGGCACCTGTTACCGCCCTACATGGATCCTACTTAGTGAACTACTATAAAAATCCTATACAGTGCTTGCGTTCAGTGTTTATGTACCTGTTTGCTGAAGAAACAATATGTTATCCGGCTTTTCTGGATTTCGTCCATCGTTTCATTCCTTTCACGTTCAGCTTTTTGGATTTTGACGAAGGAAAATCGAAAATGAAATAAACGAAGAATGAAAATTGAAACAAAAATCTAAGAGGTCTCAATGTTCAGGCATTTCGGATCCGTCGTCGGCTTCAACTTCATTCGAATCGAACACGGACAACAGTGTAACAGAAAATAAGGCCAGGGATGATAGTGCCGATAAGAAACGCCTTCAGTACAGGTGAGACTACTTTTAGAATATTTTCATCGTCTCTAAAACTGTGGCAATGAATTTTATAATGCATAGGTTTAATGGAAACGTTGAACGCATTTACTTCAATGTACTTTTTAATGTAGTATTTACATAGTGACTATAGCTAGAAACCAAGAATCAAACAAAGTTGTCGTGTTCCATTTATTTACTAGAAAACTACTTCCGTAAGGTGCTGTTGCAACAGAACTATGAAAATTATATATATATATATATATATACATGTTATCTATTTCCATTTTCATACGACCGCTTTTCATATCTAGTGCATAGATCTCAGCACTTTCCGTAGTCGATTCCTTTCCTCGCACCCGTAATCCACAAAGGGCTGCCAGTTTTTCATGTGTAGGTTCGGCCGCTACTTCAGGCTTCCTCCTTCGTCATGAGAGTCGTTGAATGCTAGACAAGTCGATTTTCCGTGGAGTGCTGAGATAGTCTGGTTAGAGCATTCCCGCTTGTATTGCAGGGAAAGAGCTTTTTCCAGGACAAGTCTGGTACCTATCTCCAGATCCGGCGGTATTTGCTGAGCCCGGCGGAAGTAGAAATAACAACACTATGCTCATAATTATTGACATCAATCAACGCTCTACCCGCCTCTTTTCGTATATACATATATATATATATATATATATATATATATTCCACGAATGTTGCAGGCCACGCGCGGCGCAGTGGTCGGAGGTACCCTGCGGCACACTCGTGGAATCCATCCCCACGTCCATGGTCCACCAAGCCTCCCATCCCTCCTCTGGGGTCGGCAAATTGCTACCAGACTTGTCTGAGAGGATAGCAGTACTGGCTCGATTAATCGGTAAGCCAACGAGAATCAATGTAAAAGCCAGATATGCATTCAGTCACTTCCAAACGATGCTTAATGAAGTCGAATACATGGTGCATCCCTCAGGGATCGATCAGTGTCGAGAGTTTTATACTTTTCATCCTTTTTATTGGAAGAGGACACCATTAATCTTTTGGACTAGTGACTTTTGATTTGAGTAAATTTTAGGAGTTATCATGGAAAAAATTTGTGACTTCTGATGAATAGCTAGGCGAACATTCCTGGTGAGACGCTTTCATCAATACAGGCATTTTGTGATGTAAGGAAACTATCCTTTGGGTACAACGTTGCTGAGATATTTGCAAAACTTCGGACCGCAGGTGTCTGCTACCCTGTCGTATCCTTTGGCTAGTTTATAAAGTTGTTTTTCGTTCATGAATTTGAACTGTACAGCACCTAGTAGGTAGTGGCTCCAAAATTTCTGAGATCATGAAATTTACTCAGCGTAAAGTGACAAAATCGGTGATGTGAGTGAATTGCCATTCATTATGTTGCGAAGGGTAATTTCTGTTTTCATCAAATCAGTTGTTTTCATCAGTTTTGAAAACTTCCTTATATAGATATCAGTTCCTGTTACTGAAACGCCGTTGATGGATAAGCGTTACTGGATGAATCTTTGATGGGGATCATGATAAACTGTAGGATGCAAATACCGTCGGAAGTTCTACTGCATCATTCAAAAATCCGATCATTCTTCTCTCCATGCCTTCAATGTTTTTCAAAAAACTCACAGTCCTTAATCAAAATTTTATTACCTTACGTCACTGGGTACACTTCAATACAATATTCAGAAGATTTGGTTATGTGTTAAATCAATTCCCATTTCATTTAATGGCTTTCTTTTTTCTTCCCGAAATCTACGCAGCATGTGTAGCCTGGGAGTTACAGGTATCCTTTAATATAGTTGTCTTCGGGGTCGATAAATTGCGACGGGACTTCACTGGGACGGTGAAAACACATGACTTGATATGAAGTACATCGATAGGGCCCTTAATTTACTGAATAAGTTAAATGCTCATTTAATCCTTTCTACAATAGTTCCCAGGATCGACTTTCTCTTAACCTCGGCATTGAAACATGAATGCGTCGTTTTCTTGAACCAGAAAAGAAACGAATTGATCTGTAAGTATTAGCATTAGATTCCCAGGATCGACTTTCTGTTAGTCTCAGCATTAGAATATGAATGTGTCGTTTTCTTGTTCAGCAATCGCGAGGTTTTTAAACAGCGTACATTTACTTCCATAAAAACACGATACAATACAACGCTAGCTGACGTCTCGGCAGTATCGCCTTCTTCAGAGCCTGGAAGGGTATGCTGATGTACAATCTACTAGGCCAAACGCTTCAATAACACTTACACAAAGACGAAAGACTCTTTGGTAATTACACGATCAACAACTTCTCGAAAAACCCACCGCTTTTTCGTGACTTCCAATGAGGAAGTTTAGAACAGCTGATTATAGTCGCATGTGGTTGACGACTGCACCATCCCACATCAAAAATCGATGCGAACGTACGGGATCGAGTTTATTAATTCTCTAATTTCCCGCATGCCACATTTTTGTGTGGCTGTAAGGTTAGAGATAAACTTTCTATCGCGGTAGTGATCAAGGGTCTTGAGAACGCCGTCCGAAAACACGCGGAATTTCATGTCAACTCCATCGTTAGGGTTTTGCTGTCTAAAGAACGTTTTTGGGAAAGGAGATGGTGGTAGTGTCGCCGCTTCTTGATTTTTATCTCTATTTGATGTTTCTTGCTTGGCCTGATAGCGGAGTCGATCTTGAAGCTCATAAAGGTTGCATGCTATCCTACACAGGGTCATTTTAGAAATGGGCTGTGATGGTGCAAAACTTGGGCCCAATTCTAATAGCGACCGCGCATTCTCAGGTATTGTTATGCCCCCAATCACGGTGACCCTAGATTTTCTTGGTGCATTATCAACCCCATTTTGACTATTATCAGAAACGTAAGGAATTCGTTTGCGGTTGTTTTTTGAAGCTGAAACATGTGAATTACCCAAAAAATTTTCGAATTTCCGCTGTGAGGTTATTTTGTCATTAGATCTAGTAAAATCGCATATCAGTATTGACCCACCAACTATCCTCCTCCAAAGGCGATCCTCCTGTATGACCGTCTATGTGAAACAACAAATTGCGTAATTTGCCCTTACGGCAAGGACGGTGATTGCATCAGTTCAGGTACGATATACCTGATCTCTTGTAATAATTGCGGAGATGAATATGTTGGCGAAATGGGCAGAGCTCTGTGCATCCGTATAAAAGAACACCTAGATGGCAAACGAAAACTAAGACCAAGTACCCCACTAGGTACGCATAGGATACAAAAGCATAGCGGAGACGATTTTGAAGTAAAAGTCAATATCCTTGCACAGGAGTCCAAAACACCAGCGCGAAAACTCCTAGAGGCTTTTTGGATCAATGCCAAAAACCCTACAATGAATAGCAAGGATGAATGCCCGGAGGTCATACGCGACCTGACCCCGTGTGTTCGCATCGATTTTTGATGTGGAATGGTGCAGTCGTCAACCACTTGCGACTACAATCAGCTGTTCTAAACTTCCTCATTGGAAGTCACGAAAAAGCGGTGGGTTTTTCGAGAAGTTGTTGATCATGTAATTACCAAAGAGTTCCTCGTCTTTTTGTAAGTGTTATTGAAGCGTTTGGCCTAGTAGATTGTATATCAGTATACCCTTCCAGGCTTTGAAGAAGGCGATGCTACCGAAACGTCAGCTAGCGTTGTATTGTATTGTGTTTTTATGGAAGTAAATGTATGCTGTTTAAAAACCTCGCGATTGCTGAACAAGAAAACGACCCGTTCTACAATGTTTGCTATGTTGGAGTACTTAATGCATTCTGAGGGCTTGGTCAACGCTGAATGGCTTATCCTTTTATTTACTGTTGCTTCAACTTGTCTCGTGCAACACTATGTCTTTATATGTTATGGTTAAAACAATCGCATTTGGGAACTTTCCTGATGCACCTGTATCTTGGGTGCAGAAAAACTTTTACCAGACAACATTGTTGGATTATTGCACGTTTTTTTCTCGCTAGTCGAGCTATACATGAAATAATCTATGGTCTGAAAGACTAATCACACGATACTGTTTGTCATCCTATTTTGAGACAACGTGTTGCAACATGCCCGACTTTTAAGACAGATTTTGATATCACAAATGCCTAGGAGAAAAAGAAATGAGCCTGAACATGTCTAGGTCGTCAAAACAGTTTCGCCGGCGAATCTCCGTAATTTCAAACGACGAACCGCCGCTTACTTATCAAAATTCGCATGAGAGCGATATTTCACACGAACTGCAGAAAATCTTCGATCGCGGTAATTCTCATTCGTCAGATTCACGGAAATCATCGCAAAGTACATTGTACGATAAAAGTTCAAGTAAGGATGCTCGCAATACGATGCTTGACGGACAGCCCAGAAGAACATCGTACAACATCCGTGATTTTAACCGTGACCGGAGACGGCGCTCATGTGACTTTTTCTACGGTCGGCACACTGGGTCGTCAAGCCATTTGGACTTTCCACAGTCGAACTCACACAGTGTTGTCTGTGGCACACTAAGTCGCCGATTACCGCGTGAACTGCCCATGCTGCCAATATTTGAACAGAATCGCGACATTATTGGAGGCGATTCTTGTGCTATTAACGAGCGCCATCTGCGTCATGACGAGAACTCGTCGTACGAGCAAAGCAAAAATCGCAAGAAACGTAAACGTCGTCCTGGTTCTCACATTCAACATGCCACAATCGCTTATGATGCAGATTTCTGGCCTCGAAACCGGCCGCGTGATCCATGGGAAAGTCGGTATGAATTTCGCATACGGTACGCCATGAGTTCACCTCTTTATAGCATGCTTTGATCAGCATTAACAGCAAACCGTTGTATGCGAACTGGTTAGTGACATCGGTAAGGCAAAACTAAGCGCAAGCTTTTCGCATAGTCGGTTGTTCTTTTTGTTTTCACCACCACCTCTCCTGATTCTAGTAGTTGATACCTAATGTTCAGCTCCTTAGGTTTTCAATTTCCTAGTAGAACTAGTTATCGGAACGGTAGAATATAACATATACTGATAACAGCACTATCATCCGTATCATTTAAAACCCATTTATTAGTCAGGTTACTTGAGCAAGCACCACTGAACTTCATCCGCGGTTCAACACAACATCCATCAACAAACAGATTTTTGACCTGTTTATGTAGTTGTGAGAAAAATCTCCAGTTTGTTGTTAAACACCAGCATGGTAACAATCGAGATTGAAGACCTTAGCGGCTATTGCTTTTAGCGGAGTTCTAACCTTATTAATGGTCTACATAGTTTTTTTGCTTGCATTAAAATAGGAATGTGAGTGGTAAACTTTAATGCATTTGCCTTGGAAGAAAATTTTCCCTTTTTCGAAATACTTTTAACCCTAAAAACCGAGCACGATAATTCAGTAAATCTGACGTTTGCAGAGTAATATTTTAGAATTTTAGGTCATTATTGCTGCGCCGGAAGTTTTTATCAACAGCTGCAGTGTCGAGTCTTGACAGCACAAACTCAACCGAATCGAGTGCACCGGATGCGATGTTCGTGAGCAGTGTTGACAGTGGTGGAAGCGATCTTGGTTAGTCAGTGACTTACTGGTTTAGAGTAAATACCGTAGTAACGGTTGTAACAAGGATCGTGTGAATGTGAACCATGGATATAATTCTAGCCTTCATGCCTTTCTTATTTAGTTGGTTTTTTTTCTGTTATTTCAACGATTTTCTCTTATGTGAATGAATATGAGAAGGTTTGCCAGTCGTGATGGTATGTGGTACATCTTCAGTTGGGTTGATAAGAGATAAATGCAGCTCAGAAAGGGACCATACGTGTCCAATGAGCAGCTGTCGATCAGCGGGAGGCTGGACGCTTTGTGATTTGGCTTTTTCCACTAACGCGGAGATAATTGTCATTGGTGGCTGGTTTCAAAGACGGAAATGTGGGACTTCTTCCTAGCTTGAATTACTATACAAGGCGATTAATAGCCCTCTATGTATAGCGTATACGTCCGAGATCCATCTCAAGCACGATTAGACGGTAAACCGCCTCTTACATGCTTGCGTGGGTATGATTAAATGTATGCAGGACGTATCTTGCACATGAGAGTAACCGTTTCCTTCTAGAACATTTGGGTTCAACGCTCACGATGCTGTCTTAATTATTTATGTTATTTCTTAAGGATAGCATTGTCATTCCTCCTAGCGGTTTACGGCCTCATCGTGGCTGGGAGGTGTTCCTGGGTGTCGGGCTGCGATATACAGTGAGGGTTGCTTCTCCGTGGTGAGGTTTACCGAGCTGAGAAGGAGTACATCGTTTCCATCAGGAAGCCTAGCTAAGAGTAAACCAATATCAGGAACCACCACCGTCTTGGTATCAAAATGATCGCATGGTGGCAAATCTTCCTCAGATCCACAACAACTGCGAATACCTGTTGTGGTGAGGACTAGGGCAAACTTTGGCAAGGCTGACCTCGGGGTTCCAGGGAACAGCAGCGGCTTAACCAGTAAATCTCCGAAAAATGGAGATTATGCTGGGGTCCACACAACCATTGAGGACGGGTCATTCAAGTTTCAAATTCCAAGTTAAGACATTGTCGTTCAACCGGCCGTATAGAAAAATTTAGAGCATCGCCGATTATCGCTGATGAATCGCATTTCTACCGGCAGTGCTCCTCAGATCACGCCGAGACCACTTTCTTGGATAAACGAACCAACGAATTTGCAACAACGGAGGCGACATAATGACCGGGACTATAGGTGACTACAGTTATTGGCTTCTTTTACCTACTTTTCTTCGTTTATTCACGTATATCTTCATTTAATGTTTTGTCCTTATAATAAGTTTTTTTGATGGCTTGTTCTATATATTCAAACTTTCAACTGTTTGGTTATACTCATGATATTCCAGAAGTTGTATGGATTCTTTCAATTTAGAAGACTTTTATTTCGAATCCAACGACTTCGTTTTCCCACTTTATGGTCTCCTTTCTGAAATTGTACAGGTGCCAGCACAATTCCCTTATGTCGTTACTGCTACATACTGATGTGGTTAGCGCCATGCAAGATCACATCTACTAGCACCATTCAGTTGTTGATAATCCATAAGCCCGTTTAAGTGGCCTAGAAACAATTATGCTAGATGTCACCTTACACGACAGTTGAAGCTTTTCTCCTACATCTTTTGTGCAACCGTTTTCACTGCATGGCTTACTTACATTTTCGTCCTTATGGATTTATATGCCACTGAATTACAATTGTCGAAGATCTGCACAGCATAGTTCGAATTGATCCTGGTTCTGGCCTCTTGCATATTTGAAGATTGTTGTGGATAGGACAATCTTAGCTTTTTATTTTTCCAGCATTATTTCTCCCAGTAGGGTATGATGTAAAGTACAACCACCGTGATGCTGAGTTATTTGCAAAACATGGACCCCAGGCCAGATTGAACCCGCGATTACCTTTTCCGGTGATTAGTGATTACTCTAGTGGGTAGTGAAGCATTTTTTAAAACACGCTCTAGAAACTGTTTCCAGGATCGACTATCTATTAACCTTGGCATTGGAATATGAATGGGTCGTTTTCTTGTTCAGCAGTCGCAAGGTTTTCAAGCAGCATACATTTACTTCCATAGAGAAGCACAATACATGGAAGAGTATACTGATATACTATCTACTAGACCAAACGCTTCAATAACACTTACAAAAAGACGAAAAACTATAGTAATTACATGGCCAACAGCTTCTCGATTTCTCACCGATTTTTCTCACTTCCAATGAGCAAGATTAGTGCAGCTGATTACAGTCGCATATGGTTGATGACTCCACTATGCCACATCAAAAATTGATTCGAACATACGGGGTCAGGTTGCGTATGACCTCCGGGTATTCATCCCTGCTATTCATTGTAGGGTTTTTGGCATTGATCCAAAAAGCCTCTAGGAGTTTTCGCGCTGGTGTTTTGGACTCCTGTGCAAGGATATTGACTTTTACTTCAAAATCGTCTCCGCTATGCTTTTGTATCCTATGCGTGCCTAGTGGGGTGCTTCGTCTTAGTTTTCGTTTGCCATCTAGGTGTTCCTTTTTACGGATACACAAGGGTCTGCTCTTTTCGCCAATATATTCATCTCCGCAATTGTTACAAGAGATCAGGTATATCGTACCTGAACTCATGCAATCACCGTCCCTGCCGTAAGGGCAAATTACGCAATTTGTTGTTTCACATAGACGGTCATACAGGCAGTTACGAACTAATTGACGACGTAGAGTAGCCTGTGGTATTTCAGCTATCGCTACCGATTCCTCTAGACCTGCCCTTCTTAAGCATCGTTTTATAGCTACGCTTACTTCATCGCTTATAAAAGGCAACATAAACGGGACTTTCTTTTGGCCAAGTGTTTCGCGTGGGAGCGTCGCTCTCCTTGTAAACTTATCTCGTGGGGTTACTATTTCGTAGCCATTGGAGATGGCTATTTGCCGAGGCAAGTCGCGCGACTCTTCCTTTAGTTCTCTGGTAGTGCACACAGAGGTGGCTCAACCACATGCGGCTATAATCAGCTGTTCTGAACTTCCTCATTGGAAGTCACGTAAAAAGCGGTGAGTTTTTCGAGAAGTTGTTGACCGTGTAATAACCATAGAGTTTTTCGTCTTTTTGTAAGTGTTGTTGAAGCGTTTGGCCTAGTAGATTGTATAGCAGCATACCCTTCCAGGCTCTGAAGAAGGCGATGGAAACGTCAGCTGATGTTGTATTGCATTGTTTTTCTATGGAAGTGAATGTATGCTGTTTAAAAACCTCGCGATTGCTGAACAAGAAAACGACGCTCTAGAAAATTCGGACAAATATTAAAGATAGGCTCAATAACTGAACGATTTGTCCTTCGATATTCTGAGAAGTCATACGCAATGCCAGAAATGTTAGGGTTGCTTTTTTAGCTTCATTTACTGGTATTTTCAAAAGTTACTCAACTATAGATAGGTGGCTTTACATTGTTTGAATAACTCCTGTAAAAGGACCAGTCCATAGTGCTGTGCAGCTCAGTCCAAATTTTGAGAATACACTCGTAGCATGATGAATCAGAGAGCCGGAAGATTGTTCCATTAAACTAACTCTCAGAAGTCTTAAAAAGATGGGATTATTGGCATTAATTGTGCTATAAATATGAATATCGATTCTTGAACGATTCATTCTCTGCCATACCCTAACTAATTCATAGGGATACACTTTTACTTAGACGTTTTATGAAACTCTTTGGTTTCAGCACTACATACAAGCTTTTTCTTTTTGTCGTTTAAACTTTTTTTTAAGTCTGATGATTCCACAATCACTTAAGAAGAACATTACGCCACTATAAATTTGAGGCATCTGCATTACTTAGATATTTTATAAAAAGCATCATTCATCGCTTAGCGTGGACGAGCATAGTGACAGTTTGTTCCGTGAATGGAGTCGTGTCGATCCAGCTTATGAGGAACGTGACGTGAGCATTCAACGATACCCAAGACGGCAACTCATCCGTGGCGTGTCTGAGGATCAGTCACCACTACGGTCAGTATCTTTAATTTCCTTCAAATGCTACGAATAACGCAAGGAAGTACATGTTAACCTTATTACTACCTGTCTCTTATTAGGACTATTTGCTGGGAGACAGTCACAGCCAGCCAATAAAAAGCTGTCATGGCGTTTTCGATAATTGTGAAAATATCTAGCACATCCACTGCGAACTGTTCCTCTCGAAATCAATGTGAATTTGACATACAACGGATAATTTGCATTGTATCCAATATGGGCGAAAACTGTTGCGTCGTTCAGCTTTAAACAAAAGCAAAGCAAACAGCTCGTGATGTATTTTTTTCATCGAGATGACAGTCATTAAAACTTACAAAGACTTGCCAATAAAAATTAAGCCTTCTGTTCAATGACGACGTCGTTCCAAATCTCGGCAGCAGTGCAAATCTATTTACTCCCTCTTCTCTCCGTCGACGCTTCCATTTTGGACACCGAAGCGATCGAACCGTCGAGAATTCATGGAAGGGGATAGGGTCATGTACCCTGCCCTCCAATGTATCTTGACGTTTGCAATTGCCGTACTATGCGTAGAAAATTTAAAAATATAAGTTGCTCTTCCAGCTTCTAATGGACTTGAACTTTGAATAGGTATAAAGTGGGAACGAAGTTTCAAAAAATTATTTGTATACCTAGTGCGATAGCGTAGTGTCTTTTCTCTGCGGTAATCAAGTTCTCAACTCAAGTTCTCCTACTCTGGGTGTCGAGAAAATATCGGTAATCGTCAAAGAACCAGCATCAAAACGTCAAAACCGTTATGTATCAAAAAAAGGGGACAGTATAACAATCTGAAACTCCATTAATCGTAAAGTAACTGAAGGAAATATCGGTAAACTTCAGTCGTGCTCATGGAAAACCACAGTTGCCCATTGAGATATGCAATAGATATGGACAGCGTCACACCATTGTCCTCCTTTTCCATGATACCCTTTATTATTGTTCGTGGCGAAAGACGACCATGGATAGAGATCATCGAGCGGTGCTGTAGCATAGAGGCTATCTGGACTGCCGAAGAAAATTTCGCACTTCTCAGCTGTAATAAAAGTGCTACCAAAATGAAACTCCGCTATAGATCGCAATCCGACACGTTCAGACAGAAAATCACGAGGTCACACAAATAAATCATTAATTAGAAAACCTAGGCGATCTATTGATTAATTCTGCAGTATAAAAGTTTTCAAACTATTTAAGTTTGTCGATAAGCGTATTTTCATCTATACGTCTCGCATTTCAGTGGAGATCGACAGCGTACATACACTCGTCAATACTCCGCGAATCCGAGAACCAGCAACGTCATGGTGCCATTGATTCGCTATCCGGACGAGGCCAATTGTAACCGATGATCTGGTTGCTGTACATGAAACTACGCTCGGTGTTCCGTTTACTATACGTGAAATTTCAGACTTGTCTATTTATCTTCTATGGAAACGGTAGTTTAGTACTAAGCCTGCCTGAAATGTTTTCAACAAATGATATTGTGATCAGATGATAGTGTACAACCACAAAATTGTGCTACAGAACGTTCCTGTCAAAGCAAAACTGCTCAGTTTTGCGTTCCATTATGGTCTCGTCACGGATTCTAAAGTGACTCAAACTAAGATGGCACTACAGCAACTGCATCACTACTTCGTTCATATTGTGTTTAAGATATTGCTATGGCTGTAACTAACGAGGCGTCTAATCCGATTTTCATTGTACTTCGCTATTCTGGACAGTTTCCTGATAATTTCTGAATATGTAAATGATATCGGCTTTCCTAATGTATGTACCTCAGGGCTTGGCATGAAAAAAGCATGAATTTCGTTCATGTGAACTAACATTGTTGTTGGTTTGTCGTGGCCCCGCCGACCGTTCTTGTACATGTAAAAGGGATAAATTTTTACCAATCATTTCACATTTTAAACAAAAGTTAGCCTACTACAGTAAGGTTCAACATGAGAATTTTTGGGTCTACAAAATACTGTACTTTTAAAGCCTACGGATCACATTATTTTTTACACTGTGTTATTCAAGGTGTTCATTAAATTGTAAATCGTAAGCTGAAATCGGACAAACCCGCTGAAACTGGCAAGCCATGCATGGTTTGTCCTTTACGTTCAACCAATCATGAGCAGTTCAGAATGTGCGCAAGAAACGGAAATGCTATCTACTTCTACCTGTAATCGAAAAATCAACAAAATGTCTATACTCGGAATTTTCTGAGCGTATTTCACAAATGGGAATGTCAATATCTGCGTGTGAGGTTCTTACCGTAGCTATTCTATTAATACTCATTCATGTATTGATATCCATTCAAATGTGCTCTCCACATTTGTGCGACATCTCATGCATTAAGTTCCCAGAACGGACATCAAAATTGGTAGTATGGTAAAGAGAAAGAAGTATTATACTTTTGTACTAGACCTCTGACGAACGCACAGATTTTTTTCGTGGAATTTCCAGTGACGAATGTGCATACCGCTGTATTGAGAATGCTTTCCTGAGATAGTGAGGAGTAAAACAGTGGTATTTCGTTAACACGTCTTACATAAATGGCAAATATGAAGGCATCAAGGTATCCAGACTATGCACAGATTTTTACTGCAGGCGCAGAATCGCACTGAATGGTAGACAATGATACCACTGGCAGTAAATTCAAAAGACCAGATTTTTATAAACCTGGGCATAAATAGTTGACATACTTATTTACATGGTCTTATAAAATGCCCTTCTTGAGTTGATGCGAGGTTGGTATAAGTTTTCGCTGTCGTTGTTGTTGTTCGTAGTGTTGTTAGTAGATGGCTGTCGTTTCGGCGATTTCGCCTTCCTCAGAGCCTGGACGTATTTCATACAAGAATACTACAATTACTCGGTGGAAAAAAGGCTAAAGTATTAATGAAGATCAAACGTTTAAATAGACGCCATATTGATCAGAAAGGCTACTCACCGTGATGTTACGAATGGGACTGGCCCACGCGTTGCTCACGTGGGGTCGCAAGCAAGACACACACCGGGGTCAAAATATCATTTTGAAATAGGTCGCCAGGTCACGCGTGATAGTGAGACATTCGTCCTACCGGTTCACCTTTGGTTTTTTGAAATCTATCCAAAACGCCTCAAGAGTTCTGCGCGTTGATGTTTTTGATTCCTGAGTTGGGATTCGGACAGTTACTTCAAAATCATCGCCATTGTGCTTCTGTGTGTACCTAGAGGAGTGCCTTGACGAATTTTAACTTTCCCATCTAGGTGTTCTTTTGTGCGGACACAAAGTGGTCTTCCCGCTACCCTAAGGCATTTCTCACCGCATGCGTATGCGTATATAATAAATATATATAAAATTATATATAAATTATATTACAGGAAATAAATGTATATAAAATTTCGCAAGAAATTCTTCGCACATTTAATCACTACCAAAAAAGGAAATTAAGCTCCAACCTCATACACCAACAAAAATGTGGTATGCGCCAGTTTAGAGAGCTCTTAAATTCAAAATCTGTGTTTTTTTCCACTGAGTAGTTAAAAAATTCCTGTATAAAATACGCTCAGGCTATGAGGAAGGCGAAATCGCCGAAACGTCAGCCGTCGACCAGCAAGAAGAACAGCAACAATAACAATGGCAACGGAGACCTATACCAACCTCGTATCAGCTAAAGAAGACCAGTTTATAAGATCATATAAATAAATATATCAGCTATCTACGCCGAGGTTTATAGAAAGTCGGTCTTTTGAATTATGAAGAGATCTCATGTGCATTGCAGGGTGCCTCCGACCACTGCGTAACTGCGTCCTACACACATATATATATATATATATATGTATATATATGTAAGTATCAAGTTTTGGAGCCCGGCTACGATCAACAACGCCGCACAACTAATGTGCAGAAGATGAATGAGTTAGGCTGTAAAATTCTGCCTCACTTGTCTTATTCTACATTCCGTTAATAACTATCCCGCTTTTCAAGCACCTTCGTAATGCAAAAGCCTCCAACTGTCCGACCATTAGCAATATCCCCGAAAAATTCGTTGTGGCGTCCACATTCTGTACAATAAGAAAATTTTAGATTTCAGCGAATTTTATTTCGAATAATGAAGCTATGTTTCAGCCTACTTATGTCGTTTTAGAGTTGCCGTTCAAAATCAACAGGCAGTCATTCCTGAAATTTTGCAAAAAGAATGTCTGTTCCTGTAGCCGGGCAATTTGAGAGTAAATTTTGCAGAAGTCTTTTCATGGGCATGTGAGGCAGAATGGTTTGGGATACCTTGCTATACTCACGTGTAATACATAGGCTACAGTGAAGTTTTTCGTTTGCCCGTTCCCTGTCACGCGTCTTTTCGTCGTAATCGTAACACCAGATCACAAACTCAAATTTGGGTTCACAGCGTTGAATAAACGTTCTTGATGAGTAAACAAAAGGCGTTACTTTATTCTTCACTGATGGTAAAGCCGACGTTTCGGCGGATATCGCCTACTTTAGAGCTTGGGAAGGTCAAGGTGCCTGCAGTCTACTTAAACATCTCCATAACCAAACAGAGAAAATACTAAACTAAGGTTTTTAAACAGCATACATTTACTTCCATAAAAACACAATACAATACAACGCTAGCTGACGTTTCGGCAGTATCGCCTTCTTCAGAGCCTGGAAGGGTATACTGATATACAATCTACTAGGCCAAACGCTTCAATAACACTTACAAGAAGACGAAGAACTCTCCGGCAATTACATAATCAACAACTTCTCGAAAAACCCACCGCTTTTTCGTGACTTCCAATGAGGAAGTTTAGAACAGCTGATTATAGTCGCATGTGGTTGACGACTGCACCATCCCACATCAAAAATCGATGCGAACGTACGAGAT